>JALPVH010000181.1:0-112307 GCA_023242295.1 Diaporthe ilicicola | reverse complement strand
AGTAAGTTTTTAACTATTAAATAAAATAGAAATATTTAAAAGTTATTTTATTATAAATAAATTATTAAAATAAATAAAAATTATTAAAATTTAATAGTTATAATAACTTTAATAATTAATTATATATACCTTAATATTTTTTATAGCTTTTAAACTTTAATTTTAAAATATTTATATAGTTATAAAAGTTAAAAATTTTAATAATATATTATATTTATTATAAATAT
Source organism: Diaporthe ilicicola (assembly GCA_023242295.1). NCBI lineage: Eukaryota > Fungi > Ascomycota > Sordariomycetes > Diaporthales > Diaporthaceae > Diaporthe > Diaporthe ilicicola. The sequence goes on along the minus strand of JALPVH010000181.1, from coordinate 112,080 downwards.
TTAAGCTTTAAATAATATTAATTATTTAAAAAAGATTTAAAAAATTAAAATTAAAAAGATTTTAATTTATTAATATCTTTATAAAAAGTTTAAAAGTTAATAGCGTAAATGAAAGCCGTTAAAAAGGTTATAAGAAAAAAGGTTTAAATTAACCTTAATAAAGCTTTTATAAATATTAAAGCTATTAAAGAGGCTTAAATTAAAGCTAGCAAAATATTTATAAATAATAATAAGTTAGCAGATTCCTTAATACTAATAGAAAAGGGATTATATATTATTATAGTAGGCAATTAAGGATAAGAAGGGTAGTTATAGTATAGGCGGCGGTAGCCCGGAACCGGGGGGGTATCCTAAATCGGGTGAGGGGACATTAGAGGCAGCTTCTCTTTATTGGAAGAAACCTACTGTCTTTGTTTTAAGATTGTACAGGCTTGGGAAATGCAAAAAGCCAAGCATTGATGTTTTCTACCGTAAATCCGTCGGGCTGATCATGTCCGATAGAGGTCTGGTTGATATTTAGACTGCCTGTCCCAGGAGCAGTATATTTGCGTATCAGCAGCTTTTGCAACGGCATCTTTTCTGGTCTCATTGAACCCAAAATGTTTTTACTCTATACCTCTGTTTCACCATGCATCGTGTCCCTCTTTTTTCGCCGCCTGTACAAGTTCAGAAACTATGCGGACGCACCTGGGCCGACGCTGGCCAAATGTGCGCGTTGATGGTATCTGAAAAAGGTCTATGACAGCAAATTTGAGCAGTGGGACGTTGATCAAGCCACCCGCCATGGTAGGCATACTACAGTCCGATCTCCAGCTCTGTCCAAGTACTGTCGTGTGAGGCAATTGCTCACATTGCCCACTGTCACATACACAATAGGCCCAGTCGTTCGCGTTGCTCCCCAGATGTACAGCATCGGCGACCCAGCAGCCATGAAACCTATCTACGGTAACTATCGGCTCACCTTTGAAGAAGTCGTCATGGTATGATTTTCTAGGGTGACCCTCATGTGCCTAATCACAACCTTTTCTCGGCCACGGATCCCTCGTTTCATGCCACAATGCGAAGGAAGATAGCCAATCTCTACACTATGACAGCCATCAAATCATATGAGCCATATGTCAACAATTGCGTACGTATCCTGCAAGGAGCAGCTTGATCTATTCGCTACAAAAGGGGGGGGGGGGTGGTTCGACCTACAGCACTTTACACAGTGTTATGCTCTTGATGTCATAGGGGAAATAACCGTAAGAGTCCCTCTTCTGCAACACCAAATCTCAATCAGACATCATTACTGAAACCTCGGCGTCTCGTTCAGTACGGAAATGGATTCGGTGTCCTCGACTCAGGAGGTCAAGACGTTGGTGGAATATTGGCGTCCCTCGAGAATTTGTTGGCTTTTGCGACGCTGGCCGGCATTGAATCAAGATATCTTCCGCTTTGGTTGTGGTGGTACGGAAACCCATAACCTCCCATCCGCGCGTTCGACAACAGGCAGCAAGAGCTGAGGCAAGGAAAAGGCCCAGTAAATGGTGCCACCGACTTCTTCACAAAATGCGAGGCACTAGGAAACAAAGACCCCGCTGACTGGGCGAAATATCGAGGTCCCATGGCAATGACTCTGTGAATTATTGGTTCGTTAAACAACGCAACTTGCGTGCAAGAGTTCGCCAGCGAGTGGACCTGGGTACTGTTTCACACTCGTTCACGACTACTACATTTTGCATTGGAATGGGAGACCAGTCTGTATTTGATCAAGAACAACAGGCAGGCTTTATTACTTGGGTATCTCGTGTTCACTAGCAGAGGCGCCGGCCTTCCAATGATATTTCGACGCCACATGTTCGTCCAGAGGCACCTTCTGTCCCGGTGAACTATAGAAATTCTCCCTATAAGTGCCTCCTTCGATGTAACCGTCCCAGAACAGCCCTCGAGCCTTGAGCTCGGGCAGCAGCAACTCAATAATATCTTTGAAAGAGCCCGGAAACAAGGCATAAGCCTACCACTATGTCAGCCATCCGGTAATACCGATCTCAAAGTCAGAATAGGGACGGGAGGAAATCACTACTTACAAAATTAAAGCCATCAACGTCAGCCTGCTCTACCCACGTTTCTAAACTGTCAGTAACCTGAGATGGGGTTCCAACCAAGATTGGTCCGTTTCCGCCAATAGAAACATGTTCAGCGACAACGTTTCGAGTACACTTGGCGTTATGTGGCGCAAATCTGGCGTATCCTTCGACCGTTGACCTGCTGTAAGTCAGCACAGCCTGTAGCGGCCAACCAAGCAGCTGGCTGGCGACCTGCTTGATACTCACCTCACAGCATTGCTTTCCACCTGGCGCAGCTCCTCTTCATCGCCGTATTTGCTCAAGTCAATGCCGGTCCACCCTGCGAAGAGGGCAAGAGCGCCTTCATGTGATGCATATCGGCGATAGTCCTTCAATTTCGCCAGCGCCTCTTCCTCTGTCTTCCCAAGAATGGGCGTCACAAGTGCTAGTACTTTGAGGTTGGACGGGTCCCTTCCAAACTGGTAGCGGGCGAGCTGGCGAACTTCAGCAATATTTTTGGCGCATACCTGGGGCGAGTGTGCTGAAACAAAGATTGCCTCTACAATCAGACTGTCAGACAGCTGCAGATTCTAGTTGAGCGGTTGTCTTCTGTAGACGTACCTGCATGCTGAGCAGCAAAAGCCTTGCCAGCGCGAGAAGTGCCTGCCTGTAAGAGAAGCGGCGTACGTTGCGGACTTGGTTGAACTATATGGGGTCCTGGGACAGTGAAAAATTTCCCCTTGTGGTTGATCTGCCTCACCAAATCGGGAGACGTGTAAATTCCATTCTTGCGATCCAACTGCACCGCGTCATCTCGCCAGGATGACTGGAACAATTTGTACATGACCTTCATATACTCTTCAGCTTGTGCGTACCGATCGTCGTGCTGTGGCTGCTGGGTCTGACCCATGTTGCGTGCTGCAGAGTCGAGATAACTTGTGACTATATTCCAGCCAAGGCGACCTTTTGTTAAGTGGTCGAGGGTTGACAGCCGGCGAGCCAAATGATAAGGTTGCTCGTAGGTCGTTGAGACCGTGACACCAAAGCCGATACTGCGAGTTGCAGCAGCCATCGCAGAGACCACAGACAAGGGCTCATTGACGGGCCATTGTGCCCCAGATATGACGGCGGAATCCAAGGATTGTTTATAAACGTCATATCCCCCGAGGACATCGGCTATGAAAATGCCGTGGAATTTGGCCGCCTCCAGCAGTTTTGCAAGCTCGACCCAATGCTCTACGTCTGTGAATTTCCATGACTGATCTTCTGGATGCCTCCATAGCCCGGGAGACTGATGTCCACTGCCTAAGCTTACACTTTCAGCATAATCGAACCAATCAGAAGGCGGTACAACAACACTAGCGATGCTTACACATTTCGACGAAAGCATTGAGGACAAGGCGCTTCCTCGTCTTCGTGCCGCCATTATTTTGAGAAGTCATTGCGTAGAGATGTCGGAAATTTCAATGGCCGCTATATTTTGTATATGCGATAAGATAGGTAGTATTAGTCGGGCTAGGGTATATATACATAAAAGAAAACAATAGGCAGAAATAACTTAATTAACTAAATTTATAGTTATTATTAGGTTAAAGCTATCGCTAAAAGGGCAATAGCTATAGGCTAATCTATAAGAAGCGTTTCGGCTAAACTATTTATCGGGCCGATAGGTTATAGCTAACTAATTAGCTATATTCGCCGCAGCTAACTACTATTATTTCTATATTAATAATCTTTTAATTTAGCTATAATTAAGCCGTTATTAAATAGTTTAAAGATACCCTTTTCTTTAAATTAATATAATAAATTATATAACCTCGTTTACTAATTATTTACTTAATTTATTATATTTAATATAACCCTTTATTTAAACTATTAACTTATTTATATTAATTAAATATTCTAATATCTTATTTAATAAAGCCTTTATTATAATATTTATAAGATTATTATTGCTATTAATCTATTTAATCTTATAAATCTTTTATTATTTATATATTTAATATAGGGCTATAATATCGATTATTAGCCGCTTCTTTTTTATTATACCTAGCTTAATAAAGTACTTATATAATAAGTAAAAATCTATATAAATAATAAAGGAAATTAAAGAAAGGTTTAATTAATTAGTAATTAGCTATATTATTAATAAAAATATTATATTAATATTAAAGCTGCCGGCTATATTATAAATCTTTAATATTAATATATTTTTAATAACTTATTAATATTTTATAAAGGATTAATAAAGTATATTATTATATATCTTATATTATAAAAAATTAATATTCTTTTTCTTATTAATAATAGTTATTATATAACTAATTTATAAGCTAAAGTTTTAATTATTAATAAAAAACCTATTTATAAAGATTATTAGGGTTATTATTATTAAATTAATTAAAACGTATTATAGCCCTTATTTTAAATTAACCCTTTATTATTTTAGCTATTTATTAAATTTATTATAATTATTATAATCTAATTTTTAAACTTACGCTATAATAAAAAGATTAAAAGCAGCTTTTAGCTAATAGATTAACGTAATATAGGCTTTATAAGCCTATTAATAAAGGTATTATTAAGGGTAGTTATTAAAGTTTATATTAATTAGTTTAAGCTTAATACTTTAATTCTTTTATTTTATTTTAATAGCGCTATTAAAAGCTATTATTAACTTATAGCTATTAAAATTTAATAGCTATATAAGGAAAAATATAGTTTTCGGCTTATATTTAATTTCTACCTTTTAAATCTTTTTTTCTTTAATAGCTAAAAATAATAAGCTTATAATAATAAAAGTATTATTAATCTATATTCCGATTAGCTTAAATAAATCTTTTTTATTTCTTATAATTAAAGAATATAAATTATAGCTAAAAATTATTATTTCTAACTTTTTATAATAATACTTATAATATATTATCTATTAATATATACCTATTTTAATAATATTATAAAGTAGCTTAATTAATTATATAATTATTTCTTTAAGGTATTTTACCTTTAATTTCTTTAATAGCTAAGCTAAAATTATTTATAATAACTTATTTTTTAATTAAAGGTAAGCTTATATAATATTATATAGCTTAAAGGTTTTTTCTTTTATAAGAAGAAAAGTTATAATAATAATAATTAGTTATTAGCTAATCTATTAGATTATTAATAATTAAGTTAAAATAAACTTTTTCTTATTATTATTATAGCTTTAAATTATAAGTTTTAATTTTTTATATAGCTATTTAACTTTATTTTTAACCTTATAAACTATTTAAGCTTTAAATAGTTAAGCCTTATTATAAAAGTTATAATCGAAGTATTTAAATCGAAAGATATTATAAGTAATTAAATTATTAATCTTTTAATTATTTAATTCTTTAAGTAAGCTGCTATTAATTATAATTATACCTTTACGCTAAAGCTTAAAAAATAAAGTATAATTATCCTTTTCTTTTTAAGTTATAAAAACTTTAATAATAAGAAATTACTTTTTAAGCTATCTTTATTTTTATAATAGTTATTAGTAATTAATTATAATAATAGCTTTTTAATTAAGAAAAAGTTTTAATATTATTATAATAATTATATCTTTTATAAAATTATTACTGCTTTTATCGATATTAGCTTTATTATAAGTAATTTTATTACTTTCGGTAATAAGCTTCTTTAAAAGTACCGGCTATATATTCTTATTATATAGGTATAGGTATATATAGGTTAATTTAAACCTTATAAAGCTATTTAAAAGATTTAAAATAAGGTTATAGCTATTAATAGTAAAGCCGAGAATAATACCTTACCTTTAAGTTTAAAAGACTTCTTCCTTTAACTAAACGAAAAGTAAAATATAGCTATAATAAGCTATAAAATAAAATAAAACGTTATATCTTAAGGGTACTTAAAAAGAATAAAGGGGAAATAATATTTTCTGCTATAAAATAGGGGTAAAGGTGCTTATTTAAGCTATTAATACCTTAAGGGGTTATAGCGTATACTATTAACCCTTAAGATATTTCTTCTCTAGCAGTAAAGCTATAAGTAGGTTAAGCTATTAAAGAAAAAGACTAATTAGGTTAAACTAAAAAATATATAAGTAAATAATTATATCTAAAAGTATTATAATTTATTATACGCTTAAAAGTAACCTCCCTTATAATAAGGCTATAAGTAAATTAAATTGCTTAAAAATCTAATTAATTAAGTTAAATTAATTATTATATAATTATAAGATTACGCTTAATATTCCTAAAATCCATTATATATATTTCTTAAATCTCTTCTTATATTTATTATTTTAAATTCTTTATTAATTAATCTTTATTTATTAGCCGGCTTTAATATTACGCTTTTAAGCTTATTTAATATCTTATTCTTTATATTCTTTAGCCTTTTTAAATATAAACCCCCTTTATATAGGGTTATAGGTAAATTAGTAATACCTATTTATATTATTATAAGCCTATAAACTAATATAAGGTAAGGTTAAAGGCGGTAATATTAGGGTAAGGTATATAGCTTTTTATAAATAATCTATTAAATTTTATTTATAGTTTACTATATATTTAGCGGATATTAAGTATCTTTATAACGGCTTAAATAGTTTATTTAGTAGCTATATAAGCTAAATAGCTAAATTAGCTTATAATAAAGATAGTATTTCTTATGCCTATATAATAGGTAATAATTAAAACTGCATTTAAAATAATAATCGCTTTATTAATTATATAGGCGGAGTATTAAAAAAATCCTTTATTTCTTATAATAAATATTTTATAAATAGTAACTAAGATAATATTCCGGATAAGGTATTTCTTTTAATAAAAAGGTAATATAATAACTATTATAAGAGCTTAATAATATTATCTTCTCTTATAATATTGTTATATTTAAAAAGATTAATTATACTTTATTATAACCTTTATCCTTAGCTTTAAATATTAAAAGTATTATTGCCTAATATAATCCTTTAAAATAATACGCAGTTTATTAATATATAGGCTATATATTAAGCTAAAAGGCTATCTTTAGCCTAGATATCTTATATAATCTATTTTTAAACCTTAATATTAATTTTAATTATATTAAATAGGGTATTTTTATTAAAATTACTTAAAGCTATAGGATTTTAAGTTTCTTTAGCTTATATAATTATAAATAGTCCTTTAAACTAATTAGTAAGTTATAATACACTTCTTATTCTACTTAACTTTTTTAATAAAAGAATAAAAGTAAATATTTAATTAATTATAAAGGTATATAATATTCGGAATATATTAATTATTAAAAGTAATTTAGCTTATTTTATCTATAATTATTTAATTTTAATTAATATTATTAGAAGTAATACTTTATTATCGGGTAAAAAGCCGGTATTTAACTTATAGAAAAAAGGGTATATCGGGTTTAAATATAACTTTTAATTCTTAAATAATACTTATAGCTTTAATAGCTATTAAAAGTAATTAGGTAAATAGCTTAACTTAAAAGAATATATATAGATATACTTATTAAGTATATTATTATATAGGTTAATTAAGTTTTATTTTAAAAACTAATAATATATTACCTTTATTTAATCTATTAATCCTAAATTATATAATATCGCTTTATTTTACTTAAGTAATTTTAAAATATATATTTAGAAATTCTTAATTATAAATAGCCTATTAAGCTTATCCTTTACTAATTTTTAAATAACTTAAACTTATTTAATACGCTTAATAGGGTATATATACTTTATTCTTATAATAAAATATATAATCTTTAGGCCTATAGCTTTAATTATAATAATCAGGGTAGCTAATTTAATTAGTCGGGAATTAATATATTATAGCTTCCTATATTTAAGGTTAAGCTAAATAAATAAATATTATTATAAATCGATATTTTTAACTATAAAAAACTAATATTACTTATTAATAAAGTTCTAATTACTTATATAAAATAATTATAGCACCTTTTCTTATAAATATTTAACCTTTTCTTAAAAGATTTATACTATTTTATAAAAATATTAAGCGTAATAATATATCCTTATAAAGATAAAGTAAAATAAAAGATACTTCTTTATATATAAATACCCCTTAAGATTATAAATATATAAAGGGAACTAATATTCTTTTAAATAAAGTAATAGGTTATTATAATAAGTTTTTTATATTAAGCCCGGGAAATTAATTTTAATAATATTTTAAGCTTTTTCTATTATAAGGTAATTAAAATTAAAAAAGAAAGGTTATTTTTTAATAATATTATTACTAATTAATACTTTTATATAAGTTATATAGAATACTTAGGTTTTTTTAAGTATTTATAGGTTATAATAAACTAGTATTTTAAAAATATACTTTAAAAAGTTTATAGATAAAGCTATCTTATTATTTAATCTTTCTATCTTTAAAGGTTATTATATAAACTTTAAAAGGTTTAAGGAAAATATATATCTTTTAAGATTAAGTTATAATAGTAAAATAAGGATATAAAAGAAGATAATCTTTATTATATAGATATCGAGATATCTATAATAAGAGGTTAAAAAATAATAATCTTTATATAGGTTTCGCCTTATTATTTTAAATAATCGGGAAGTTAAAATGCTTTTTATTTTATAATACTTTATATAAGTTAACCGTTAATTTTAATTAAGATATAAGTATAGTAAAGAAAAAGAAAAAGGTTTAAAAACTTAGCTAATTTATAATAAACCTTTTTATCTTTAAAATAAGTAATTTTAAGGGGAAATAGCTTCCCTTATAATAAACTTAAACTTTTAAATTATTAGATTAATAACTTTTTTAATTATTACTTTAAGTTACCTTTTTTAACCTTAATTACCTCTTTTAATTTTAATTTTTTAATAATAACTTTTTCCTTTTATAATCTTATTTTTAACTATATCTAATTCTTATTCTTAAATCTAATTAATATTATAATAACTTTCTTTAAATTAAATCTATCTTTAACTTTTTATTTTATAAATACTCTTTATTATATTTACTATCTTCCCGAGTATATTATCCTTTCTTATATTATTAAAGGTAAGCCCTTTATAAGCTTAAGTATTTTATTAATAACCTTTTACCTTAATAAAAGGTATAGTTTAAATTAGCGCTAATTAATATAAACTTATTAATTCCCTTAACTTTCTTTCTATAATAAGCTATATTAATAAAGCTTATATTATATAAGCAATTAATAATTAAGCTAAATTCTATAATATATTAATTACTTTAAATACTTATATTAATATTATTAACTTTATTAATAATTATATTAAAAAGAATATATTATAAAAGTATACTTTTATCTATTAAATAAATGCTAGCCTTTATAGCAACTTTATTACTAATATAATTAGCTATTTTAAGCGCTTATTTAGCTTAATTATAATATTTTACAGCTATTATAATATTAATCCTTATAATTATTATATTAAACGCTATACTATATATATTTATATTAGCTATCGGAATAAAGATATTATTATTTATATTAACTAGCCCTTTTTAAATATATCTTCTATTTTAATTTTTAATTTAATAAATATATTAATTATATTTACTATATTTATTCCGATTATAATTATAACTTAAATTATAGAAATAATAACTAGTTTATATATATCTAAGATAATGTTATTAAGGTATATAGTATAAAATATTTAATTATCTCTTATATATATATAGCTAATTTATTCTTTTTATTTAAAGAAATAGTTTCCTAAATATAGGTTATTATAAGTTTATTAATAATATAATTAAGAATAAGCCTTTTAATATTAATACTATATATAAAAAAGTTAAAATATAAAACCTAGCTTTTAAAATTATTAAAGCTAATAGTTAAAAAGTTATAAATAAAGGTAAAGGAAAAAGGGATATTAAATATAAAATAATTACTCCTTATTAGATATAATATTAATAAAAATTAAAAGTTTTAATAAGGTATTTTATATTATTTTTCTTCTCTCTTAAAATAATAAAAATAATTTTAAATAGAAATATATTATATTATAAGGTTTAACGGTTTAGCTAATATAGATATTTCTTATAGTATATATTAACGGTATAATTATTTAACTTTTACTGCTATATTATATTCTTAAAATATAAAAGGCTTTACTTTTATATTCTTCCTTTCTTAAATTACCGGTATAAAAATATTAAAACTAAATAAGAAAAGTAAATATAGCTTATAATTAAATAAAAATAAAAAATAATATAAGGAAATAAAAAATAAAAGAAAATATATTTTAACTTTTAAACTATATTCTTTCCTTATATAAAGCCTTTATTAAAATCTTTATATATTAACCGTTTTATTTAGCCTAATATTTTTTCTAGGCTTCTTTTACCTATACTTATATTATTATATAAATTAAAATATTTTTAATACCTTATATAATATTATCTTAATTATTATTAATAGTAAAATCGATAGCTATATTTAGAATTAATTTAAATTAATTATCGGTAGCTATAAATTATAAGATTTAAAATAATATCTCGGTTTTATTCTTTAATATAAGCAGTTTAATTAAATTATTATTTTATTAAGATATAGTTAAAATATAAATTTTATTATAAATTATTTTATCCTAGGGATTTTAATAAATTAAATCTTATAATATTAATATTTTAAGTTTTTAAATACCCTTTTTATTTTATATAAACTTTTTAAGGTTTCTACTTATAAATATTCCTTATAATATAGCTCCTTTTAAAGCTTAAAGCTTATAAATATATTTAAAAAGGTATTTTAATATAAAAAACAATCTTTTTTATCGGTATAATAACTTAGCTATTTATAAGTAGCTTATTTTATAAATATAATTATAGATAAGTATAAGGTTATTAACTGCTAATAAAATTAGCTTATTTATATAAACTATTTAGCTTATTTAAATTCTGTCTCTTAAAGCTAGGAATGCAGTAAGTAAGGGGAAGGAAGCTACAGTTTAGTTAAGGCTATAGCTCCCCCTTTCTTAATAGACCTTAGTTTACTTTACACTTAAGCTTCTGCAAATAACTTTATATAGTAAGGAGTATTTGCTACGCCGTTAGGTACCTCCTGGGAGGTTTTATAGGCGCCTAATAGGGAAAAACCCGTAAATACGGGGAAAAAACCTTATTAGCTGGGGGGATATAGTAATTAATAGTAATAGGTACGCAATTGCAGGGAATTAGTTAGGGGGTAAATAGTCTCGCCCTTCGGCGCTAAAGGGGCGTACCGAAGGAAGGGTAGGTTGAAAAGGAGGTACTAGCGGGATTTAAACCCATACCCTTTGCGTTGCTAGTATAAAAGGGTACCCTAATGCTTAACTAATGCGCCACGGTGCCTAGCTTATTTATATTAATATCTTTAGCTTCCTTTATAATCTTCTTTTAATATATTATAACTAACTTAATAGCCTTTTTAATATCGGCCTTTTTAGCTAGCAGTATTTATAAATAACTATTTAGCATTTCGGTATATAACTATTTAGGAAACTATAATTAAACTTTTTATATTAAAATTTTTATTTTTAAAGGAATAATAGCTTCTTATTTATAAATTAAGTAAAAAGAGGTATATCTATATAAAGCGCGGATTAATATCCTATTTATAAATAAAATAAGCTTAATATATTATTTTTAATAACTTATTTTAGCTGCTAATTTAATTAATATTTTAATAAAAATATAATAACCTTTTTTAATAAATCTTTATATCCTTAAGTTATATAAAAATATAACTATAAAAAGTATACCGAATATTTATAATATATTAATAAATTTAGCTTTATTTTCCGGGTTTTTTATTTATAGTTACTTTATATAAATAGCTATATTTAAAAAGGATTTCTTAAATAAAAAAGTTTTTAAAGAATTTTATTATAATTCTTTTTAATGCTTTTATTATAGGGTATCTAATTAAATTATAGTAAGCCTTAATTAAATAATTAAAGCTTTTATCCTTTAATATATATTAAACGTTTATTTTAACTACCTTAAATAGTTAATTAAAATATATAGGGATTACTCCCTTTTCTTTTATTTATCTATTAAATTACTAATAATATAGATAGCTAGCTACCGCCTTATTAAGGTTTATATATATTCCCTTTTAATAATAAAGATGCTATACCTTTAAGATTATAGTATTTCTCCCTTTATATTCTATAATATTATAATATCTATAAATAATTCTTTTATAAAGATTTATATTATTAACTATTTATCTTTTAAGCTAAAACCTTTTTAATAGATATTAAAGTATATTACTAATAATTTAAAACTATTCGGCTTTTTTTTAAAATACTTAAGCCTATTTAGATATTATATAATTTAAAAGCTTTATCCGGATTAAGTAATCCGTAATTTATAAAAACTTAATAAACTATTTTAATTTCGGGTTAAGGATAAATATCGAGTTTTATTTAATACCTTACCTTATTATAAATTTAAGATTATTAATCTATATATTATATTAATCGTTAAAGTTTCCCTTTAAGTTTTATTCTAATAGAAATAAATTCGGTAAATATAATAAAGCATTTATAATAAGGTTTTTTAAGCTAGGGATATATTTTAATCGGAAATTAAAGGCCTTAATTATAAATATCTATTAGCTAATTAAAATATTTAAAATATCTAATATTCCGCTATTAATCTAATTTATTAGGATTTTAATATTAGTTTCTAAGGTAAAATAATATCTAAAAAGCTATATTTATAGCCTATAAAATATATATAAAATAGCTCGATATTCTCTCTTATAGGCGTTATATTTCTATTTAGCCTTAATTTATATACTATTAATATATTTAGCTAGCTTATAATAATTATTAATAATTTATATAAGAATACCTCCCTATTTAATAAGGCTTATATCTATTATAAGGATAATCTCGTCTACCTTTAAACTATAATTAATAGCTATTAGTATTAGTTTTATTAAGATTACTTATATTAATATATTTATTAATTCTTATTTAATAATTCCCTATATAAACTTTATACCTTTTTTAAATAGGTTATAAAGCGGTTATATAATATTAATAAAATCTTAAACCTAATAATTATAATAAACTATTATTTTAAAAAATAAGCGTATATTCTTAATAAATATATAATAAAATTACCCTTATATCTTATTAATCTTTTTATTTTATAAGCTATATTTATCTATATTATAAAGATATTTAATAATATCTATATATTTCTTATATTACTTTAATTTAAATATTAAAATCGTTACTTTTATAAGCTTTATATTAAGAAGAACTTTATTAAGGTTTTAGATATACTTAAAAATATAATAATAAATACTTAAAAATTCCGGAACTTCTTTATCGCTATATATAAAATTTAATCCTTTAACCGTAATATTATTTAAAAATACTTAATAAATATATAGAATAAGATTATATAATAGGTATATTATTATATATATAAACTATACTATTAAATTTATTATATTTATTAATAATCTATATATTTTAAATAGCTTAATCGATATAATAAATATTATTATATTATAACTATTTTTATAAAGCTAAACTTAATTATATTTAAAAAAAAAGTTAAATAATAAAAAAACTTTATATATATTAAACTTTTTAATAAACTAATCTGCTATAGGTAATATAAAGATATCCTTAATAATAAAGGCGTTATACTTTTAAGTATTATTAATAAGCCTTAAGCCTTTATTTTTTTTAAATATTAAAAATTATTTATTTCTATATAATATATAGCTTTCCTTAATCGCTTCTTTTTAAATATAATCTTTAAGTAAAAAGATAACCTTATTTTAAAAAGTATAAAAGATTAAAATACTTTATAATTAAAATACTTTATATAGTATAGTTTATATCTTTTAAGATAATATTATTTCCGGAATTATTCTGCTAATATTATTTTATTCTTAAGCTAATACTTTTTTTCTATTTAGTATTATATAATAAAAGAAATTTAATTCTTTTTTAAAAAAACCTTTATAATTATCGGCTTTTATAATATTTTAATAGTTCTCTATAAATTTAAAGCTAGCTAAAATATTTAAAAACTTAAGCTTAATCTACTTATTATATTTACTTAATAGTATTTTAACTTAAATATTTTTTATTATTTTAAATTAATAAAGTTTTTACCCTATATTACCTTTTAATATTAATTTATTAAGGTTAAAGTTATTAATAAGCTTAACTTTCCGCTTTATAATCTTATATAATATATTAATAGCTTTAATAATCTTCTTTTTATTTAATGCCTTTTTCTCCTTAAATAATAGCAATAATAGCTAGCTTAAAGCTTAATATTTATTATAAAAGTAAATAATTAAGTTATTAATTAAAGCCCCTTTATAGGCTTTATATAACTACTCTCTTATTAACTTTATAAATACCGGAATAAATAAATAAATATTAAAATCTAATAATAATAAAATAGGCTAATTACCTTTATTTAAATAAAGTTTTAGCTATTTAAAAACTATTTTTTAATTAATAGCTTAATATTCCCGGTATAAGCTATTAGGATTTAATTTTCTAAATAAAATATTTAAAATTAATCTTCCGATTAATTAAGCTTACTAATTACTATAATTAATTATACTCCGCTATAAAGAAAGCTAGCCTTAAGGATACTATTAATATTATAATAAAATATTATCTTTATTTAAATAAAAAATAATATACCGAGTAAAATCTTATTATTAAGCTTAGCCTTTTTATTATTTATAATATAAAATAAAACTTATTCTTTATAGCCTTTAATATAAATATTAATAGCTAATAACCCTAATAATTTAACTATTCCTTTATTATATATCCTTAATATAATAGATATAGATTAAAGTATAAAAGTAAACTTAATATATAGGTTAAGGCTAATAATATTTAATTTAGCTTTAATATCTAATATAGCCGGAAAAGGGCGATTATTTTAGCTTTTTAATTAAAGCGTTAAATAACTAATTAAAATATAATTGCTTTTTATAATAATAGCTATCTAGAAATTTAATACTAAATACTTAATAGCCTATTTAATAGTATTATATATTTTAATAACCGAAACTTATAATTAAATAGGAATATATATATCGAAAAGCTGCTTAAACTCTTTAAATAATACTTTTAATTCCTTTAAACTATCGTTTTTAAATTCTAATTTAATAGCCTTTTTTATATATTAATACTAATTATTTATTAATAATTAAAAAGCAAGGCTATTTAAAAGAATATCGTTTAACCTATTATTTTTAATAATTTTTATTAACCTAGTTATATTATAAATCTTAGCTATCTTTTTATTTATAAAAAAATCCGATATTACCTAATTATTAAAATTACCGTATTTTAAAACTAAAATAGTAAATTTAATATTATTCTATTATTTCCTATATATCTTATCGGCTAATATTTTATAATTAATATAAATAACCTTTTTAATATTATTCTAAATAAAATAAATATAATTTATTAATCGGCTTTTAAAATTTAAATATAATCGAAATATCTTATTTTATATATACCTTTTAAAGGTTTTAAAGTATCGGTTTAATAAAACCTAGCTAAAATCCTTCTTTTTAAATTTTATATTAGGTTAAGGTTTTACCTTTTTTTAAATTTTAAGCTTTTAAATAAGCTTATCCTTATTAAAATCCGGGGCTATCTTTATAAATATAGTATTCCTTTCTAAATCTTATTATCTTTTTAAAGCTTAATTATTTATTTCGGAAATTCCGATATTTATAACCTATAGCTTTTTAATTATAATTAATATTACCCTTAAATCTATAGTTAATATATAGGGATTAAAGGTAGCTAAATAAGATTTATCGGCCTATAAAGCAGCTACTTTTAGTTTATATTAGCTCTTTTTAAATTATATAAAATTATAGGTTAATTTATTAAGATATAAGTTAGTATTATTAGTAAACTATAGGTCTTTTTCTTTTAAAGCCTTATACTTTTAAATATAAGGCTTTTAAATTTTATTCTTAAGTAATAACTTAAATACCGTATAAATATACCTTTAAAAGCTAATATTTAAGGTATTTCTATATATTTATACTATATAGGTATTAAAAGATTATATTATTTTTATTTAAACCTTCTTATAAATTTCTAACTAATACTTAATTTTAGCTATATTTTTTATATAAATTAAGCCTTTAGCTTATAATATCTTAAGCGGCTTATATATATAAGCTAAATATTTAGTATTATTATAGCTATAATAATATTATTATATACTGTTTTTATAAAACTTATTAATTTTTAAAAACCCTTAAAATTCTTTTTTATATTTAGCTAGAAATTCTATAATATTATAATTATTTAAATTAAAACCTATATAGGTAGCTATAAAGATATTATTTAACGCTAGTATAATACCTAATATTTATTATTTTTATATAAGCGTAAAATAACCTTAATTAAACCGGATTTTATTTTTAAATTAATAATATAGAATTTCCTTTATATTATTAAAAGTATATTAAGTAATATAATTATTAATTTATAAGGCTTATAAATTATTAGCTAGCTCTTTAATAGCTATATTATTATTTATTTATATTGCTTTTTTTAAGCTTTATTTAAAGGCTATTATTATAACCGGTTTTAGTTTAGCCTTTTAAAGCTAAACTTAAAATAGCTATATTTATTAAGCTTAGCTAAATTACCTAATATTTATCTAGCTAGATAAAAATTATTATACTTATAAAACCGCTTAATAAAGTAGTTTATAGCTTTTAAATATTAATAGTTATATAGGGTTAATATTAAAAAATAGCTTAAGCGCTTAATATTAAGGTGCCTTTATAAACTTAAAACCTTAAAGCGTTAAATATAATTAACCTATAAGCAGATAACTTATCCCTTATAGCTATTAAGTATAAAGATATTATAAAGTAAAGCTTAAGATATTATAATACTTAAAAGGTATATTATTATTTAAAAATTAAAATTATTAAAATTATTATTATTAAATAGGGTTATATATTATTTAAAAATTAATACTTTTAGCTTTTTAATCTTATTTCTCTTCTCCTTATATATCTTTATATATTTATAAAAAAAATCCTTATTAATACCGGCTACTTTTTTTCTATTATCTTTTTAATTATAATATTATAATTTATCTAAATATATTATATTATAATTATTAATAGCTTTTCCTAAAAGTTTTATATTTTATAAATCTTTTATTTTCTTATTTTATTAAAAATTTAATTAAATTATAAAATATTTTTCTATAAATCTTAAGCTAATATAATAATAATATCTTTAAAAGTATATTAAAGTTATTACTTAAGGATATATAATTAAGCAATATTTTTATCTTTATATAACTTTAAAAGCCGCTTCTTTTACTTAGGCTAAGTTATTATATTAATAATAAGTATTTATAACTCGGTAGCTATAAAGGCATCCTTAGTTATACCTTTAAATATTTTTAATATCTATTTATTCGAAATATTAAAAGCCTTTTTAATAAACTTATATCGCTTAAGATAATTAGTAATATTAAAGCTATTAAAAAAACTAATAAGCCTTAATACCTTTTCTTAAATAAGTATTTATATAGCCCGGTACTATAAGGTAAATATATTATATTTCCCTCTTTTAATAATTATTAAATCGGATTTTTAATTACTTAATAGTAATAGCACTATTAATATTACTAATACTATAGCCGAAAAGCTAGCTATAGCAATTATAATAGCCTTATATCTTACCCTATATTAGTACCTACCCTTATTTATACTTAGTAATTATTATACTTATTTAACTAATATCCCTTTTTATTTAATATTAAATATATCCTTAGCTAGATTTAAACTTATTATAAATATAAATAATACTAATATTAATCCTATAAATATAAGGCTTTTATAAGCTTTATCTTATATTTAAAATACTAAACTTATTAAATATTTAATAATAAATAATAAAAATATCTATATAATAAATAATACCTTTCGGATATTATCTATTATCTTTTTAAAAAAAAGTTTATAACCGGAATATTTTATTATCTTTTAATAACTTAATATAGTATTAGCCCTACTATTTAAATATATAAACTTATAAGGCTATATATACCTTATAGCTAGCACCCTTTTTCGGGAAATATTTATACTTTCTTTTATTTTAATATTTATTATAAAGTTAAATTATTAACTTATATTTTAATTAATATAGGTTTTAAATAAATATTTCTTATTATAATTTAGCTGCCCTTTTATCTTAATAACTAGTAAAACCTATACCCGAAAATCTTTTATTATCCCTGTTATATAAAATTTATTAATATTATCGTTATAAAATTCCTTATATACTAATAATACTTACCGTATAATATTTAGTATTATTAATAGAAAAAAATTCTATAATTATCTACTATTAAAGCTAAAAATAATACCTTACCCTTAAGTTTAAAGAACTCTTTCTTTTAACTAAATAAAAAGTAGAATATAGCTATAATAAGCTATAAAATAAAATAAAACGTTATATTTTAAAGGTACTTAGAAAAAATAAAGGGAAGATAATATTTTCTGCTATAAAATAGGGGTAAAGGTGCCTATTTAAGCTATTAATACCTTAGGGGGTTATAATATATACCATTAACCCCTAAGACAATAGTAATTAATTTAAATAGGCTTTACTAGCCGCTCTTTTTATATTATACTTAAATTTTACTTTAAAATAAAAGGCTTAATATATTAATTATATTAAGGCTATTTTTTATATAAATTACCTTATTAACCTAGCGTTTTATAAAAAAATTTTAAAGGGTTTTTATTACTTTTTTTATAGCTTTCGCTTATTTTTATATAAATAATATAAATAATAAATCTATTAATATTTATAGGTAAATATTAAATATTAATAGTATTAGGATAAAGCTATTAAAGCCGAAGGTATTATTTATAGCTTTAATTACTATTTATAAGATTGCTTTAAAGCTATAATAATTTAATAATTTAATAAAAAGAATTTTATATATATAGTAAAAAGGTTTATAATATCTTTTAATTTTTTTAATTAATTAATAAGCTTTTATAAAAATTTACTTATAGCTTATTTCTATTAATCTTATTTTATTACAGAATTTAGCTAATATAAAATTTATTCCGGTATTATAGAAAATTTACTTTAAAGGACCGATATATATATTAACCTATATTTAATATAAGGCTTTCTATATATCCCTTATAAAAAAGAAGGTAAGAAATCTAGCTATTTAAAAAAAGGTTATTATATTAACTATATATAAAATAAGCTTTAAGTTTAAATATATTATATTTATAATTAACTTATAATTAAAGTTATAATTATCCTTTAATATAAATTTAAATCTTTTAAATACTAAATTATAAAGTTAGTAATAATAATAAAACTTATTTATTATAATTAATATAGGTATATTAGGATTATAGCTTAAGTTTTATAAAAGCTAGGCTAATTAATTTATTAATAGGTAATTAAAGCGGCGATATAAATAATATAGCTTAATTTTTATAAAAAAAATACCGGCTTTTTATTTTAAGATAAAAAACTATAGGTAATTTTATTTATATATTATAAGGTATATCTTTTTATAGCTATTTTTATTATATTATATTATTTTATTTATAATATTATAAAAAAAGATATCTAATTTATTTATACTTTAAATATAAAAAAGAAAAGATATTAAAACTTTAATTATATAAAATATAATTAATTTAATTAATATTTTAATTATAATAATATTAATAAATATTAATTTAAAACCTTTTTTAAATTTAATAAATACCTTATTAGCTTATAATAAGTTTATTATTATTATTAAATTATCTCGGTAAAGGGTAAGATATTATTTATAGCTAGCTATAAAGAATTTTATTATATTAATATCTAAAATAATACTTTAAAATCTTAAATATAAATATTACCCTTTAATTATAAATTAATTAGTAGGTATATTTATATTATTAACGGCTTTTTTTTAAGGTAAAGGTATAAAGAAAGGTATTATTTATTATAAATATTATTATTTCTTTATTATTAATATAAATATTCTTATTATTATTATTAAAAGTATTTAATTTCTTTACTTTATAGCCTTTATAATTAACGATATAAGTAGCTATATTTTAATTTATTATAAGTTAGTTATAATATTAATATTAAATAATAAATTAGCTTTATAATTTTTTTTTTAAAGGTATATTTTATTAATTAATAACTTTTTTTATTATAAATAAAGTATTTCTTTCTTTAAGTTAATAATTATCGGTTTAAGATTTATTAATAATAGCTTTTTTAAAATAATTATTTTTAAAATAGGGCTTTAAAGCCTTTTTAATAATTATTATTATATTAGTAATTAAGATATATTACTTTTACTTTATTACCGGTCTTTTCTAAGTTTTAAATAAAGGTATTTCGGGTTTTTTAAGTAAGGTAAGTATTAAAGTAAAACTTAAGGTTTTAAAATAACTTTTTATATAATTCTGCTAATATAAAAAGAGCTGCTTTAAATTCCGTTATTTTAATATAGGTATAAATAACTTAATTATAAAAAACCTTATTACCTTTATAATTAAATTTAAATACTTATTAATATAGCTATAATTTTTTAAAAAAAAGATAAAAAATTTTATAAAGGCTTTTATTAATATTATCCTTATTATCTTAAAGGGTTTAAAAGGTTATTTATATTTAATTATTATAATATTACTATTAATTAATATTAATATTAAAATATATCTTTAGCTTATAATAAGCTATATTAAAGATATTATTATAGCTAATATAATAAATAAAATAGTTTATTATATAGCTTTTAAAAATTCTTAATAATATTATATAAAATTAGCCGGATTTTATTTTATTATATTTATAATAAAAAAAAAGATTTATAATTTATTATTAAAAAGGTTATATACTTTTCTGCTTTATTTATAATTATTATTTTAACTTTTTATAAATTTTAAAATTCTTTTAAAATTAAATCTTTTATTAAGATAAGGCTAAGAAAAAAGGTATTAATAAAAGTTATATAATATTTCTATTATTATAAATACCGGGTATAATATTTCTTTTTAGTAATATAAAATACCTATTATTTATAATTATTAATATTTATAAATTTTTTAATTTTCTTTTTAAAAATAAAATCCTTATAAAATAGCGGGATTATATATAGGTTAGTTTATTTCTTTATATACTTCTCCTTTTATTTATAAAGAAAAAGAAAAGGCTTAAAAAGAAAGAAAAGCTTAAGGTAAAAAAAAAGCTTAAAAAAAAAAAAAGCTTAAAAGGGGTAAAGCTACTTTTAATATAGTTTTTACCGCTTATAATAAGATAATAAAGGGCTATTTTCCGGCTATTAAAGTAAAAATACCTTTAAGTTAATATTATAAAAAAAGCTAAATACCGGTTAAAGTTAAAGCTAATTCTTAATAAAGATAATAAGCTATTCCGGGTTATATAAAGATTAATTATTCTTTATATTAAGAAATATTTATTATTATTTTTAAAAGAAATATAAATCTTTATTTATTCTTATTATACCTTAAAGTTTTATATCTTTTTATTTAAGGCTTATTTTAAAAAAAAGTAGATTATAGAATTACTTTTTAATTTTTTTATTATTAATTTCCGGATAGATTTCTCTTTTTTAAAAAATTATTTTTAATTTATAAATCTATTATAATTTAATAATACCGAATATTTTTATAATCTAATTTTAAAAGTTATTTTAAAAGTAGATAAAAAGAATATTATTAATAGCCTTACTTTTTTAAAGTATATTTACCTTATAAATAAGATATATAATAAGCTTTATAAAAGACTTTTCTTTTAATTTTATAGTTAAATTAATAAGGGTAGGGTTTATAGCTTTTTATTTAAAGAATTTAACCTTTAAATAAACCCTTTTAAGTTTTTATATATATATCTCTTTCTATTTATTATAAGCAAGATTTATAAATTCTTTAAAAAAAATATTTTTAAAATCTTTTATTTTTAAGGAATATTATAATATTTATTATTATAGCTTATAACCGGCTTAATAAATTATTTATCTTTAAGTAGTAATTTTCGATAAGCGGAAATATTCTTATATAATTTAATTAATAAAATTATTTCTTTTTTAAGTTAATTAAGAAAGATAATAATTAATAATAGCTACCGCCGGTTATTTAAAAGAAAAGGCAATTATTTAAAAAAAAGGAAAATAAATAAAATTTATTATAATATTTTTATTATTATTATTATTAGCGGTAATAATAATATTAATATTTATAATATTAATAATAATAAAGAAAAGAAAAGAAAAATAAAGTAAATAATAATAAAAAAAGATATAGGTTATAAAAAAAATATAAAATATAATAAAATCCCCGGTTAAATTTATATAAAAATAATAGTTTTAGGTTTTAAAAATATATTAATATAATAAAAATAAATTAAGTAATAATATTATTTAAATTATTTTAAATATATTTTAAGCACTATAAATTATTTAATAAAATTAAATCGGTTACTTTTTCGGCTAACTTATAATATACTTTATATAAGGAAAAAATAAAGTTTTTATATTAATTAAAGTTTCTTTTCGGTTTTAAGCTTTTAAGGGTTTTAATTTATATCTGCTATAAGGGTAAGGAAAAAGGGTTAAGGGAAGGAAAGGTTAAAAAAATATTTAAGAAAGAAAGGGTTAAGAGAGAAAATATTTTTAATTATAATATTCTTTTTAGCTTAAATTAAAGGAAAAGTTAAAAAAGAAAGGGATTATAATATATAATTATAATAGCTATTTAATAGGTTAATTAAAAGAAAAAGCTTATTAAAAGAAAGTTAATAATAAAAAGGGTAAGTATAATAAAGTATACCAAAGGTTATAAATATTCTTATTAATAGTTTTCTTATATAAGGGAACTTAATAATAATTATAAGCGGTAGCTAATAGCTAATTTTAATATTTTCTAAATATAGGTAATAGCTACCGAACTTAAAAATATTATAATTTTAGTATAAAAATTATTACTTAATTAATATAGGTTAAAGCTAATAATAATAAGTTTATAATTAATAATAATTAAAGTTTACCTTTTTAACCTTATTATTAAAGATTATTAAGTAATTATTAATTAATATTAGTTAGGCTGGGGTATATATATATAAAAGAAAATAGTAGGCAGAAATAACTTAATTAATTAGATTTATAGTTATTATTAGGTTAAAGCTATTACTAAAAGGGTAATGGCTATAAGCTAGTCTATAGGGAGTGTTTTAGCCGGATTATTTATCGGGCCGACGGGTTGCGGCTAACTAATCAGCCACGCCCGCCGCAGCCAACTGCTGCCATTTCCACAGGTAGAACAGACCTGATTGCACAGGTGGGGAGAGATGAACAGCTTGAACCTGGAAGCAGATGAGTCGAATAATTAGGTAGGCGCACGCGGCAATGTTCAAATTGCTTCAACAAGTCGACAACATTATGCTCTACTGTGTAACTACTACTCATTTGCCTCTCACAAGAACAAAGTTAAATCCGGGCCGGGCATAGCATGTGTCGGGTTGCTAGCAGGTCTGACACCTCTGACGGACAATTGCGCCATCGCTGTGCGGATGATGCACTCAGCTCCGGCCAACCCCTCGATGATGCAACCACGTTGGACCAACAGGAGGCATCAGATATAGACGAGCTTCCCCACAATTAAGCTTTCCAAGTGGAATTTTGCAGCTGTTCCTCGTCATCAAGGGGATATCTCCGGCTCCTTGGCGATCTCGTGGAGGGCGTGGGGGACCTCGAGAGACAAGGGAGCCAGAGGATGATGAAAGATATCAGATCTTTGCGCCATACCTCGAGACCCATTTTCGGCTGTCGCGTCAGCTTCCGCCGGCCATATCCCACGGCCGTCTTCGGACGTGTTTGTAATCACGGATCGGATTATTTCGTCTCTGTCGCTTTCCGTCCTCCATCAAGCAGGCCCGCGGGAATTCTGGGACACAGCTTCCACTGTCACATCAGACGCGAAACCCATCCAACGCGGCAAGCTTTCAGACGCTGCCAGGTATCTACTCATCCCTGTAGCGTTTTGCTGTCAATGCCCAGTTGTATAAAGAGAGGTTGGTCAATGCTTCGAAGGTTGACTGGGAGGAAAAGAAAAGCATCAGCCGTCGGACTCGCAGGCCCGAGTGACACCGTCCTTACCGACACAATGGCACCAATCGCAGTCCCCAAATCACAGACCATTCTCTTGCTCACAGGACCGAAACAGCCATATGAGCTGGTCAATGATTACCCCGTCCCTGAGCTCAACAATGGTTCCGAGGTGCTGGTTAAAACTCGGGCTATCGGCCTCAACCCAATAGACTGGAAAGCCCCGTGAGTTCAACCATCCTGCCTCACCATAGTACCGATATACCAGCGTATATGCTAACCCAACATGAGCCTTCAGCGATTACAATTTTGCTATTCCGGAGTTGCCGTACATATCTGGAAGAGAGCTTTCCGGAGACGTCTGTCGAGTTCTGGATCCATCCTCACGATTGAGACCCGGTGACCGTGTAAGACTGCAGAACCCTGGCAACAAATCAGAGCTGATCACCCGTGACTGAACATCCTGTAGGTGATCGCTATATCGACCGACTACCGTGACCTGCGGAAGGCAGCTTATCAGGAATTCGTTGTTAGCTTTGACTACAATGCGGTCCGGCTACCCCAAGCTCTATCCTACGAAGAGGGTTCGACGCTGGGCGTAGCTTTTGTCGCGGCATCATTAGCCTTGGGGATCTGCATGGGTGTCGACTTTTCTGATGTTGCAAATGGCCCGGATCTTTTGGATATTGTCAAAGCAGCCGATCCAGACACCATTCCCGAGGATGTCCGGGCGGAGACTCTGAGAGGCATCCCAGAACACGAACGTGCCAAACCTGGCGACTGGATTGCTGTTTGGGGAGGTAAGTGCGAGTCATCCCTTCTGTACCGCCCACGGAACGCTGATAGTGGCTCTGCACAGGCTCAGCAACATCGGCAAATCTCATCGTCCAACTTGCCAGACTCGTGGGCCTGAAGGTTGCAACTATTGTGGACAGTGCCAGACATGGTCTGCGGATCTCAAATCATAAATTCATACGCCCAGATATCCTAATTGACAGCCACGACCCGCAAAGAGCTATCAATGTCCTCAAGGCGAATGTGGGCGACGATCTGCGTTTTGGCATTGACACTCGCGGCAAGGACACAGCTGCGAAGTTATTAGAGGCTCTGACCGATAAGGGTGCGTCTGGCGGCGCGAGCCCGCCATCACCTCCGGCCACCCCACGCACGTCTGCTACTGTTTCTGCCCATCTCATCGGGTTGACCGGGCTGCCGAAGCAAGCTTCAGTTGAGGGAGCTGTGATGCATTCTGTGCCAATCAAGCTGTTTCACGAAGTGCCTGCAGTCGGTCATGCTTTAGTCACTTGGCTCGAGAGGCTACTTGAGCAGGGTCTTGTCTCACCTCCAGAGATCATCGATATTGAGGAAGGCCTAGACAATGTTAACGCAGGCCTCGATAGGATGAGGAAAGGGGACATCAGGGGCGGTAAACTGATTGTAAGATTAGACGATGCATGATAGAATTAGAGAACTGTCAATCGATTTTTTTATTTATTCTCTCAAAGACCGCACAGTCCAGTGTTCTTACATTCCTGAAGTCCATCCGCCCCTTCCGTATAATTCGACATGGCACCATGAGTTGCACCGAGTATGCCTAGGTAAGCTAAAAGGCAAGATAAAGTTTAGTTGTTATGGCGAAGACGGACAACCAAATTCTTCTGACTGTTGCATGACGACAGAACCATATGCAGAACTCTATAACGAAACAACCTTGATATCGTGTGTATTTGAATCAGCGAAGAGAGAAACCAAGAGAAGGCACTTTTCGTGACTTGATAGGTCCCATACCAAGGCTCGCAGGTAACTACAGCTTGATCAATTATTCATTATTCAAAGGGCATCAATGATCATCAAACTCCACAGGACCTAGAATGCTGCGGAAAAAGGCAAAGGCCGCTATTTGCAGCTACTTCACACATGTGCAGTCCCAGGTATCCGTCCTCATAGATGCATCCTATGCTACATTCTACCCCGATCCTGCTACGCTGCTCTGAAATTTTGGAGGATCCTCCTTGGTCACGAATCCCTTATAGTCAGACGTATCAGTGTCTATCGCTGACGGCATTGTTTCCGCCGAGCCTTGAGCTTCAACACCAAACTGTCTCACGACTAGCCAAGCAGGCGCAATAGCTACGGCCCATAATGCGAAATTCATGTAGACACCTCCGTGCTCTGCGATCACGGTGAGAGATTCAAGTCCGTAACTGACAGCTTGCCACGCTGATTCTGTTCCACGAAGGAGAGCAGCATACCGGATCACTTGAGGCTCGTCTCCGCCGGCGAGGTTTTGCACAACAAAGTATCTGTCAAGTACATTTGTTAGTCAGACATATTCTGAAGGGGCATCCGACCAAACAAACAACACCGAAAATCTGAGCCCACATACAAGTACAAGTAATTAAGCTGGAATCCGACTGTCAAGAAGACGAAGACTGCAAATCCCTGGCCAAAGCCTGGGTCTGACCAATCGTACGTTGGATGGGTCACGCTGAATTTAGTCACCATTACTGTTGCCCAGATCCACCAGGCACCCTGTAATGTAACAATGACGGCAAAAGCAATTCGCGTGCGGCGTTTTAAAGACACATCGGTTCGATCAATCCAATACTGCGGGAAAATAGGTCAGCCGTGAATGGACCATTGTTAGAGCTTTGATCGAGAGCACCAGCGAACAGAAACCTACGCCGAGCAAATTTCCTGAAATGATGGCAGCAAGACCTCCTAAGAACGAGCCCAAAGCTCTAGCGCGAACGCTGAACCACGCTATACAACATGACATGATTAAATCCTACATTTTTTAAACTCAATAATAATCGGGGATGATGACTCACAAGACAAGTACGTGAAGAAGACTGCTTCTGCGAAGACGGCTTGGCCGATGAACGGCACAATAAAGAGAAACTTCTTGGTCAAGAACAGTCTTGCAGTCTTCTTCATTTCGAACCACGGATGCTCAAGTATTTCCAAGCCGACCTTCTTCCCATCTTTTCGTTGCACCTTATCAGGCTTGTTGAGTAAAAGAGCGACGAGTGGGCCAGCGGCCTGGATTGCGATGAAAAGGACATAAACTGTGTAGGTTACTTGTCCTGCGGTATTGCGGTCTGCATTAAGGCCGAGGTTGACAGCTCCGCCAATAATCTGCCCTGACAGTCGATACGTGAGCCAGTAGCCCAAAGCTTTCCCTTTGTTCCATGGTTCAGGATATGCAATAGCAATAGCTGCTTCTGCCATCCAAAACACACCGGCCGATATTCCGCAGAGAGCTGCTCCTAGGAGCAAAAGCCAATCTAAATCGTATCTGCTTTTCGTGTAAAGACCAGCAGCATACGGAGCATAGCCAATGCTTTGATTGAGAAAAGAAGTCAGCACCAGATGTTCAGCACAACGCGAGTCGTTTCCCGACAATGATTCCAGTCGGTATGAGCTGTAGGGACAGGGTAGGATACTAACGTCCCAAATATCAGCGCGCCCTTTATTCCGATATAATGCACCATCGCACTTGAGAAGAAACACGACACGACCATCAAGCAGAAGGTCAGCGCGTTCGCCGCATTTGAGAGAGCAGGACTGGCTGTGCCACCGGCGCCGAGAGAGTTCATCGCGCTCCATATACCTGGCGCTGCGAAGTTGCAAAGCCCGAGGATCGTGATGTTATAAAATGTTGATCGGTACCACTTGACCTTGACCTCCCCTTCCTAAATTGTTAGTACAATTCGGGACTCGGTCTACTTAGATGGTACTTTTCTCACCGGAGGACTGGCGGGGTTCGCCGTCAGATCCGACATAGGGTCGAGTTTCCGTTGTGACAGTCATCATCCACACCAAGAAACGTCAGTGACAAGTGGTGGAGCGCTGGAAAATATTGGGTAGGTAACCTCAATCCCACCGTAGCACTTGAGCAGAGCAAGAGGAGTTTGTCGGCCGGGACTGGCTGAGTTGATATTGGCCGCTCCTGGCGCAGGTCTCTTTTCCTAATGAAAACGCCAGTGCCTTAGTAGCTCCAGGTATGTCGCACCTGAATCGGAATTCCGCTGCCAATCGGTCTCGTTCCTTTCCGATAAGACAATTTCAGGTTTGTTGCCGAGGGAAGCACGCCATTGCCACGCAGGATGGTAAACCACGGTCTATACACTACCAATTCTTTAACTACGCAAACTCTAGTCTCCACTTCACCGGTGACGAAATTTTCAGGGTCGGTAACGCAACAAATCATTAATGGTGACTTTTTGATTTGAAGCAGGCATTCTCGAGGCGAAGTTCAAAGTGCGAGCGAGTTGTTTCGATGACAATTACCTTTCGTGAAATGGGAGTGGAAGTGAATTATCTCTATCAAACTTCAAGCAATGGGTCATGTCCGCCGACTCCCAGAGACTCTGTGTCTTGGAACCTCCTCAGGCTTGGTCACTGCCGCTGATGACGGACCTCCCTTCACCATCACGGCATTTCTATGTAGATATTTAGATCATTCAATGTTCTCATCTGCACACGAAGCATTTCCCTATCCCATAACCCACTATATTGGCTCTATTTTACTCGCGCAAAAATTCTGGCCTAATTGTACGAAGCATTGTGGACTCTTCGTCCTCAGAACGCCCGCGCGTCACCAACTTGTTCTTCCCAAAAAGCCGGTCCTCTACGGCAGTTGCCACCAAGACTCATGATGCTCCTTGAGGTCAACATCCTGGGGCACCTTCAAATAGCTCGTCATGTCTGACTGTGGGTCCAGCTCGGCTCTTGTCCCGCCATTACCGAAGTACCAAAGCAGACTGTTCCCCTGGCTTTCGGGCAAGTGCTCATATTCCCAGTCTTCCCACCTAGGCTCCCTTCTGATGGCAGTAATATGGTTTGAACTGCCTGGCCAGATACCGTGAATTCTTGCACCAGGTCTTCCACCATTGTACCACGAGCTGCAGCCTTCGACCAAGACAGTCTTGGCAAAGAACGCATCGCAATACTCAACAAAATCATCCGCAGCCTTCTTCTTTGGCGTGATGGACCTGATTCCTTCACGCGAAGCTTTGCGGAGAATCTTGGCATAGAACGTGAGCTGCGTCTCAACACTCTGTGGAACGGTGCCGCTCGGACCCGTTGCGCTTTGAAGATATCAGTAATTTATAATGCCACCCTTGGTATTTCCGTTAATAGTTTTCCAGGAACGTTGATACTTACTGTGGTCCATGGACAAAAAACAGATTGGGAAAGCCTGGTGTCGCTGCTCCCAAGTAGGTGTACGGAAAGCCGTACTCTCCATCAGGGTGCCACAAAGACGAGAGATCACGCCCGGAGGATCGAATGGGAAACGGAGGAATCATGTCTCCATTTGCGCCAGTTGCACAGAAGACTGCGTCAACCTCCCGGTGGGTTCCATCAGCAGTCTCGATCCCGGTGCTGGTGAACCTCTTGATAGGCTGACGTATGAAATTCACATTGTCTTCCTGAAGGGCCTCGAGATATCCTGGGCCAGGTGTAAGCCTTCGGCAGTTCGGACCGAAGTCAGGTACGAGCTGTTCCAAAAGCTCTGGCTTCTTGGAAAGCCGTGCTTTCATAGTCTCAGCGAAGAATTGACGCAAGTTGTCATTGGCATCTCCCTTGAGAAATGTTGTGAATTTGCGCCAGTACTTATCCTCCAAGCCCTTCCTGAATGCAAGGTAGGCCTGGGGATCTTCGAAAGACTCCTTCTTGTCGTCTAGAATAGGCTGAGGCTCCAGTGTCCGTTCGTCGCCTGCCCAAGACGCAGCTATCCAAGTCTTGCTTCTGGCGTAGTGATCCAGCCTAGTGACCTTGCGCTGAATGTTAGCAACCAGTTGTATCCCACTGGCTCCATTGCCAATAACAGCAACACGCTTCCCCGTCGGATCAAAGTCGGGGTCCCAATGGGATGCGTGCCGCAGGATACCCGTATACTCTGACAGTCCAGGGTATTCTGGCAGCTTCCATGCATTGAATCTTCCGATACAAGTCAGCACGAAGTCCGCATTCTCCTGGACGACAGCACCAGATGCAAGATCGGTTATTTTTAACGTCCAGGAGCCGGCCGCTGCATCCCAGCTTGCATCATCGACTTGGTGTTGGAATTTAGCAAATTGATAGACGTTATACTTCCTAGCGACCGATTGCCAATAGTCTCTGATCTCTGCACCAGGGGCGAATTCGTCAGACCAGTCAGTCTTCGGGCTGAATGTGGACTGATAGACGTGTGATGGAATATCACAACGAACACCCGGATAGATATTCTCCAGCCACGTGCCACCCTAGGTAGTTTTATCAGCGATTATGCCAGGCAAGCAGAAGCAACCAGATCGAAATTATGAATGCACTCGAACTTACAAAATCGGTGTTCTTCTCGTAAATAACGAGTTCAATGCCAGGAACCTTTTGTGGTAGCAAACACCCTGCGAGAATACCCGCCAATCCTCCTCCAATGACGACCACCTTTAACCTACGAGGTTCGTCCACAAAGCGATCGATCAGACTCACTCTAGATCGAGGGTACTGGAGGTGCTTGACCTCTCCTTCCAGCGGAGGTGCTGTTGTGCGGGAGCCATTTTCAGGATCGGCAACGGCGAGCGCCAGAGCGACATCTACCTCACGGGCACTTTTTCCGAGAACGACGTCGTTAGAACTCGACAATGTGCCGTCAGCTAATGCAGCGGGAGCCATGTGGGTATGCTTATGTATTGGAGCAATCCAGGTCGAAGGAGGCTAGTAATTGATCTGAACTTTCAGGTTGCCTAGGTAGTCTCAAGCAATGAGATCGTTTTGAAAGTTATCAGTGTTGCAGGTCTCATTCAGTCCTGGTCTATGGCTCAACCTCGGACCGATAAATTTAAGTCCCGTTAAATGTAGAGCGTGGATATGATTGATGGCACGCTTGTGCCTTCACAGGTGTGCCTTAAAGTCCGCCGGGATGGCGTTGCCGCATGGCTGTTGAGCACGTCAGAGCACGTCGAAACTCGGAGCGTTGACACCATCTCGACCGGCCGCGTTTCGGAGATAGCGATGTAGTAAGGTAAGGTGGATTCACCACCTGATTGACTGTCAAATGACTTTTGAAAACGAGATTCTCTCTACATAAAATGAAATAACAACATCAATAGATTATACCGATAGCCCCACCCTATTCAAGGTACTCAACCCCTCTCTGATTGTATCTCCGTATCCATCACGACTTTGTGATCAGGGTCACACAATCCCCCTTGCCTGATCTTTTAAAGCTTTGATATGCGAGAAATCCCGCAGACTAATCACTACTTGCAGGCCACTGGCAAGTGTTGCGTGCCTTCTGCTGCCGGCTGTACCTCGCATCACCCTGTCCTCATCACAAAAGCCACTGCACGCATGAAATGTGACAATCGAGCCCAAGCTGCAACAGTTATTAGAATATGTGACCCTTAGAGCACCACATCCACGGCTGTGTGTGTGAATTACGGGAAAATGGTGTACTGACAATGAGGCCACATGAGGTGATACGGTGTCTTTACTACCGCAACACCCTGACGCCGAGTTGACGCCATGATAATACCACTTCAGGCTGACGGCTCAGTCGTAGAATTCAGTCAGTTGACCACCAAACTTTCATTCTGGGCTCTTATGGCGAGAAATACCTCTTGCTCATGTGATCGATGCACTTCAAAATGATCAAGTGAGCTCATGCTCGCAGGCCTTTTACCTAGAAATCATCTTCAGTCAAGACGAGAGCCCAGAAGTACTGCTGAAGAATCTCCACCTCCCAGATTCAAAGGCCACCAAGGCTTCCGGGGTTAAGTGTAGTATCCGCAAGTTTGCATGGTCAGATGCTTCATATGATCAATTTAATTATCGTGGCGTGGTTAAACGATGATATTCTGTGCTGCTCCGCCTGCAGCTGCGTGACAAAAATAGAAATGACCATTTAAGGTACCAGCTAACCTCCTCCTGGATGAGGACGAAGACCGGTTAATTCCTTCTCTAGCGGTGTGGTTAAAGGCAGAACCCCGGCGTTCTCGAATGACCAGAACGTCTTGTTTCACACATCGTATGCATCATCGAAACGCATCCATCCAAACTTGCGCGCTGAGGTAACAGTGGTAGTGGCCAAACAGCCCTCACCTAGTCCCCAGTCGAAGGCTTCAGGGTGCCGGCATGCTTACCACCACTCGCTCCCAGATACTCTTCTTGTCTACGGCCTATTCGGTCCTCTTGATCTGACCTTCCATGTTCTAATCTTTTCCGCTTGTTGTCCACATGCACGCTGATTCGAAGATGTCCGGAACCTGGAAGAGTAAGAAGTCAGTCGTTGTCACTTTGCAACATCATTTTGAGGGTTGACCAACCTCTATGCTGAATTGTTTACCGAGCCTTGCGTGAAAATACTTCCTGACAATGGAATACCTATTGCTGTGGTTTAAAGCCTCATTTTGGGTTCGCTTATAAGGAAAGCCCAAACGCTCATGCCTGCAATGCTCGGCGCGTAGGAATCATCATCAACAGGATTATAGAAGAAGGTATTTCCCGGGAACATCGGGAAGTGACTAAGCTCCCTGCCAATGAGAAAATAGATCGCTATAGTGGACATTCCGTTTCTCTCAACACCTCAAACTTGGCTTCTAGCCCACCACTGAGCCCCGGGAGGGGGGGGGGGGTGCAGATGATACTTCTACGGGACCAATATGAACTCGACAATTCTGATTGCACACTGTTAGGACATGCATACCTTTCGATTTTTCTGTACATAGAATGGGCGAATTCAATGGGGTACCTTGCCTCCGGTTTGAAGAAAGACCCGTATCGGAAATGTGCCAGACGAGCCAGTGACCAAGAAGAATTTCTAGAACATGCGAATGTTGTAGTTCTTCAGCTTCGCGAAGTCTATCTCGTCAACGTAGGGCGCAAAGAAGTCGTGTGTCATATCGTGGCTCAGAGGCTTCATCAACTCAACAAGCTCATCGAAATGCTTCAGGGAGTCTAGGGCAATGATTCCGATGCGAGGATCCTGTCGCAGTGGCTACTTCAGAACACTTTGATCACATACCCCAAGGTATTTAACCTTTTCTTATTTATGACAGGATCATGTATATCTCTGAGAAGCCTTCTACTTGCCATTGGAACGCGGGCTGGCGGACAAGTTGCTCAATGATGGCATTTCCTGTGATATCGTTGGCACCTGCGACGAAAGCGACTTTGCAATTGCAATGATGAGCTGAGGCTATTTTCTATATTGTTATAAGTCTCGGCTGTATTTGACTTGCCTGTAGTCTAATTAGGAGTTTCGGCGACAAGGATTAAGCCTTTTCTCTCTTTCGGCGGGAAGTGTCACGGTGCGCCATGGTGTGTCTAATAAGAACTTGTTGCACAAAGAGAAAGGAACTAAGAGGTCTACGGGTCGCAGGCGAACCTGTGGTGTTTATATAGCGGGCCACGAGAGTGGGTACCGTGACAGGAAGTTTGAAAATCTTGAGAGGGAAATGTAGTGCAGGCACAGAAATACTTATTATTGTCTGGAATTAATGATGCCCCTCATCATCGGAAGACAGATTACTGCAATATATTTCAGACGCCACTTCAGCCGCCTGGCATTGAAAGCAGTTCAGTAGCAAGAACCTGAAATCTCGCTCTTCGGTCTTCGACTTTTGATAACAGAGGTGGATACTGAGTGCTGAAGTGGTGAAGGTGGTAGTTCCCTACGTAAAATCTTGAAAGTGACATCTCAGAATGCTGAGATAGCAAAACTGCACTACGTATGCCAACACTTCAAGTTCTCTTCCACCAAGTTACAGTTGTATCCCTGGCTAGATAAGCATCAAATCCATCCTCAGAGGTGTGGGTGCATCCATTTCCGTCTGTAGCTTACTGTTACTGTTGAACGTTGTATACATAGTCACCTACACATATACCCCGGACTCTATCATTGGTCAACTGGTGAGAACTGATGCAAGACTTTACAACTATTTTGAACTCGTCACTACAGAGTTTATGATAATAGCTTCTTCAATTACTTGAACATTAATTTAAGGCCTTTGCTTTCTTAATGTAGCTGCTCCCCCAGACTTTCAACTTCTGTTCAGACCTCGGGAGGGCGTCTTTTGTAATTGTCATTTCCTCCTATAAGTTTCCTGATACATCCTCTTCGTCCTTTCTGAAGCTTCGAGGGGTTTGGAATGCTATCGTCTGGTGTATATTCTTCGTGGGGGCGCAACGCTCTCGACTGTACGTGTTTCGATTACCCGCGGCCTGGTCCGGCGGTACGAATGAGATCTCCTTCTTCCCCGACTGTGTGAATGGTAGTACACAGGCCGTCGTCTACGGTACCTGCGCCCACCTACAGCGAAACAACAGCACCATAAAATCCAGAGAGCTAAAAGCAAGAAGACAACCGATGCAATGACAATTCCGGCGATAGCACCAGCAGAAAGCGGCGCCGGATCGTAGTAGTAAGGGTCATAGTAGACAACATCGGCCTGTTGATATTGAGGCGCCTGGTAACTCGTCAGCCAAGATGCACAACCTTGCAAGAATTAGAGCCACAGGTGCTTCTTCATGACTCCAAATGTGGATATTCCACAGCAAATACCTACCATATTGATACTCTGCGAAGCGAAAGGTGCGCAGAAGGCTCTCTGCTAGCAACTGATAGAAAAGAATGAGGTGTTTCAATTCAAAGTCCATGATGGGGCGGTGAGAGGTTTCGAAGTTCGTACCCAGCGTGCATCGCCTTTTCAGCCACACTCGTCCCGGCCCCAAGCCGTCATAGTATGCATGGTGTAGGTGATATAGTTTGACGGTATGGGCACTAAATGGTCCAGGATAAGGGGTTCCTATTTTAGAAAAAGAATTAAGGGGGGGCGGATATCGTTATATTTTCTAAAAAAAACTAGATACCTATTCGGGATAAGGAGTTCCTTATTATAAATAGTATATAGACTACCCTATATAATGCCCTTTTTTATTTTAGCCGAAACCTTAAGGCTATTTTATTAAACTATTATATAATTAACCGGCTATAGATTATTATAGTAGTTATTAAAGAGGCTAGCTTTTAGCTATATATCCTAATTAGTATAATTATTCTTTAGGATTTACTTCTTTTTTCCTTTAATAGTAAAGTTTATATCCTTATTTAGCCTATTAAATTTCTGGAATATTATCGGTTAAGCTTAAGTAATATATTTATATAGTTACTTTACTTTATATAGTTAAAGGTAAGCTTAAAATTATTATTAGTTAATTTAGGTTAATGCTTATTTTTAAGTAAGTAAAATATAATTATAATATATTAAGGCCGGTATTAGTTTTAGCCGGCTAATAATTTCGGTTATATAATTCTATATTAGTAATTTCCCTTTGGCGGTGTTATCTAATAGGTATTAAATTTATAGCAGCTATTTAATTTAGATATTAACTTAAATCTGTAAATTTATATTTAACGGTTTTAGAAAAAGGACCCTATAGTATTAATAGGGGCGAGATTAGATTTAAAAGGTTATAGTATATATTACTATAATTAAATATTGGGTTTAATACTTTTATATTTTAATTAGAAATAATTATTATTAAAGGGTTAGGCCGTTATAATTAAGGTTATAGTAATATAGTAAAGTATTTGCTAGTTATAGGCA
The DNA here is from genome assembly GCA_023242295.1 of Diaporthe ilicicola. Lineage (NCBI taxonomy): Eukaryota > Fungi > Ascomycota > Sordariomycetes > Diaporthales > Diaporthaceae > Diaporthe > Diaporthe ilicicola. Next base: position 76,290 of record JALPVH010000181.1, on the reverse strand, counting down.
TTAAAAGCTTTCCCTATATATTAGTAGGCTGTATTTTTTAATAATTATTTATAGCCGATATCCTATATTTCTACTTTCTAATATTTAGTATATTTATTATTAGGGATATAGGGTTTAATATCTTTTATATTTCTTTAATTAGGATCGGCTTTTTTAATTTATAATTAATATTCTTTTCCTTTTTAAGGCTTATATTTATAGCTATTTAGAATTTTTTAAATTTATTAAATATAGCTTGGAGCTGCTTTATTCTCTTTAGCCGCCGAATAATAGTATATCCCTATACTCTTTATCTATATAGGTTATAAAGGTTTATAATCTTAATACTTACTTTTTTAACCTATTAGTGTATTATAAAGATTATATTTATTACCTTTATATATCTAATTATTCGGCTAAAGCTATTTTCGATAATCGGGTTTAGATATTTATTAAGTTATTCTTAATTGCTATATCTATAATATATTTTATTTAGGTTAATAATAGTTAAGTTAATAATTTATTAACGGATTACGCGGTATTCTTTTTCCTAGATAGGGGCCGATATAATTTAACTATATCGCGATTATATTATAATTACTACTTATATAATAGTAGCTATTACCTTCTATATAATATTATCTGCTATTTCCTAATTTGTTTTTATAATTAGCCTTTTAGTAAATACTTAAACCGCTATAATATCTATCCGGTAATCCCGGTATAAGTCGGGTTTATATTTAGTAGCCCTATTCTTAACTATAACGTTTATATTAGTAAACGCGTTAATTATCCGAGTAAAAGCTATTAAGGCTTAATTTTAAATAAGTTAGCTATATAATTAGAGTATTATAACTTTAGTTATAATTTTATTTATCCGTAAATAGCTATTACCGAAAATAACCTATATTTTCCAGTTAGGTTTTAAGTTTATCGGTATTTAAATTTCTTACGCATTTTATTCTAATAATTAGGATATTAACTATCCGCCTATAAATCTTAACGTATATTTATTATATACGCTTTAGTTATCGATTATTCTGTTAAAGTTAATAATAAACCGTTATTTTAGAATTAAAATAGAGTATATATCCTCCGCTATAATTTCTCCTTAGCTGTCGATAAGGTTACCTTACTTATTAATATATAGAATAATTCCGTTATTTATAAAGTATTGTATATTTTATCCCCCTATTACTTTAAATATATATTTTTAATTAATCGAGTTTATATAGATAAGCATTTTAAATAAAACTAGGTATAATAGGTATAGCTATACTAGTTTAATCGAATCTAAGCCTTTACTCCTTATTAAGTTAATAATTCTTTAAATCGGTTAGGTTATAAGTTAAATATAGAAGGAAACTATATTTAAAAGTATTATAATATATAAGTGTGTTATCTTATCGATAATAAGGGGTATTTATTTTAAGATAAAAACTTATTAAGTATAAATAACTTTATCTAGTAGATTTACTTATAAGTTATTATTGCTTAAACTATATATAAAATAGTATAGTATTAATACCGGCCTATAGATATTATTGGCTATAGTTTATCTTTCTAGATTATTTAATCCCGGAAATAAAAGCTATTTATTAAATTACCTGCCTATTTATCTAACTACCGTTTATATCTTCTTTAAGATTATTATAAAGGGAAGGGTTAGTTCTTTTACCGCTAATATCTATTATTTATATATATTTATTTAACCTTTTCTATTTAGGGTTTCTATATCGGATTTAATTAGGGTTTACGGGTTTATTATCTTACTTTGCTAGTTAGCTTAAGCCGCTAATATTATTAGTATCTCTTTATCTTTATTCTAGAGTATACCTTAGCTAGTTAAATTATCTTCCTTCTAGTATTTTCTAAACTATTAGGTGTATTACTCGATATAGAATAGCAGCTACCGGGTGGTTTCTAAAGCCTATTATAATACCTTATATAGGTTTATATTAATTTATTTTAAACCTGCCTGCTAAATACCCTCTTTAATTGCTTATAATTGTTGTAGGGTTATATTTAATAACTTTAATTTTTTTATTATTGTATTTAAAGGCTGTAACCCCTTTTAGTACCCTGCTTTATTGTTGCTATTATAAGCGAGCTATACTATTCGGTCTAATAGCGTTTAATAGTATACTATTATATATATAGCTATAGGGTTTATAATATTAGGTCGATCGGTCCTTACCATTTTAAAGCTAATATCCCCCTAGCTAAAGTTTTCTATAATCTATACTAATATATTTTAAATTTAATTAGCTTAAAAGAATAAAGTGGTATTAATATTAAATATAGGATCTACCGTTTAATTTACTGTATATATATAGGTATATAAGATAAATATAAAGATTAATTCTTTTTAATCTTAAAGCTAATAATACCCGCTTAATATAAGGATATTAATAATTGTATCCTATAATATATATAATGCGTATAGGTTATAGGTTAAATTATTTTATATAGTAGTTAGGCTATTAGGGAAGCTTTAAGTTAGAAGCTAAAGTGCTTATTATACTTATTATCCGTATAGTATTATATATATATTTAATAGGTTTTCTTTCTTATCTATTATTATTAATTAGTATAAATTTTATTAGTTCTGGATTTTTAATAATATTTTAAGGTTAGTTAATATAATAATAATTAGAAAAGGCTTATATATAATAAAAAAAGAAGTATATAGGGGTTTTAATAAGATTAAAATATATTAAATAGGTTATTAATTAAAGGCTTAAAAGTAGAATAATAATATAATTATTACGTTTACCTAATGCGATTTATTTATTAGCTAATTTTTAACCTTTATAAATAAATTAAAAATAGTTAATTATACTTTACCTTTATTAAAAAATATTATAATATAGGTAAATAATATATTATCTTTTTATTTATAATTAATAAAGATTTATCCTAACTTTAAGCTTTTACTTTTAAATAAGCAGCTAACTATTTTAAAATTAATATATTATAATACGCTTAATACTATAGTTTTTTTTATTATACCTTTCCTCTTTTATTACTATACTATTATTATTCTTACTAATTTAATAGTTATTATTTAAAACTTTTAAATAATTAGGGCTTTAAGGTTAATAATATTATTAATCTTTCCTATTAGCTTATCCTTCTACTTATTTACTATTATTTAATTTAGCTTTAATAATCCTGTTAATATAAATTAGTTTAAGAATATTATATATAGCTTAAGGTTATTAATATAAACTTTTTGATTTTATATTTTAATTATAAAATCTATAATTATATATATAACGTATAATACCTATATAATAACTTTTTATAGTTTAATTTATTTTAATTTAAAGGCCTTTATATATATATTACTATTAGATTATAGCCTTTATTCTATATAATAATTTTATATCTTTAAATCTCGGTTAATTAATACTTTTTTCTATATTATTTATCCGGGCTTTAATATTTATTTAATAATTAATATTTAATTTATAGCCTTTTATATTAAAATCTTATAATATTTCTTTCTTATCTTTTTTCTACTTTTTATTATTACTTTATATATTTAGTTTTTAATTAGAAATCCTTTCCGGATAAATATAATAGCTTTCTAAGCTATATAATTTACTACTTAATTTATAGTAATACCTAATATAGGTTCTAATTATAATAGCTAACTTATTATAATTTTATAGGCTAAATACTTTATTTCTTTTATTAGTTATATATTTATATATATAATAATTTTAAAAACTATATCTAGCTACTTATTTAATCCCTTATAATTCCTTTTTCTAGCCTATTTTTTTAATCTTTATTTAACTATTTATACGGTTATCTCTATCTTTTCTATTAATAATAGGCTATATACTAAATTAAGAGTTAAGGTTATACCTTTATCTTTAAAAAATTTTACTATTTAAGCAGATTAGAAATATAAAGCGTTATCGGAATAAATTTATTAAGGAAATCTAAAATATATTGCTATTTAAACCTAACTTTACTTTATACTCTTTATTATAGGTTTAAGTAATAGGGTAGCTATAATAAACCTTGATATATAATTTATTTTAATATAAAAGGTATTGCTTTCTTTATATTCTAATAGGATAATTCTCCCTAAATAATCGGTTTCTATTAGATTCTATAATAATAATAAAACTATAAATATCGGGTTTATTCGGATTAGGCTATATATATTAATTATAATATAGGTTTAATACTTTAAAATAAATATCCTTATATCCTAATATTATATAGGCTATTATATTTTTCCCTATAATTAATATAGTATTAATAGTATAGCGTAATATTTATATAGCTTATAAGCCTATTAAAGTATATTAAGGATTTTTTTCTTTAAGATATATAAAGTATAAAACCTATTTCCCTTATAGTATTATAATATACTTTATATAATTTAATATTTAATTACCTTTATTATTAAAAAATATTTCTCTAATATTATTTTATTAACTAATATCTTTAAGCTATTAAGTAGAAATAATATAATATTATAATATTAGCCGGAGGTAATATATTTTTTATCTAACTTAATACCTTTTTTTATTATAGATATATTTATTAAAAAGAATAGTAATATTTTAAATATAATTAAAACTATTACCGATATTATTATTTATTATTTATTAACCTAGTTATATTTTATAATTAATAGCTCTATCGATATTTTTCCTATTTCATTAGTTAGCAGCCCTATTAGCCTAAATAAACTATTTATAATCTGGATTATATATAAAAAATTCGGCCGATATATAACTTAAATATTAAATATCCCTAATATATTTAGCTATAAGGCTATTTTCCTTATTAGTTTTCCTTTAATCCCGAGTGTAAATATTATATTAAAGTAGTTAATATAGATAAGAGTAGGATATAATAAAGGAAATATATATCTTTATATCTTTAAAAGCGCTTTAATAACGCTTAATATCTTTTATTTCCCGATTAAATATTACATTTTTATATTTTTTAGCTTAAACGATATATATATTATTATTCTTATATACTTTATTTAGAAATTAGTTATCTATATATCTAATAATATTTTTATAATTTAAAAGAGAATTACTCTTATTATAATATTTAATATATTTAATAATAAATAAAACTAAATTAACTTATTTAGGGCTATATTTATATTTTTTTAAACTTATTAATATATAGTTTAAAACGCGGCTATATACTTTATAATTTATTTAAAAGGCTTATTTTTCTATTCTTTTATTTTCGATATATAGCCTTCTAGGGTAATTTTTAATATTTAAATTTAATATATTATTTTTAATATTAATGCTTAAGTTATCTATTCTGGAATAAGCTTCTTAAAGTATAAAAGCAGGTAAAGAAATTTCTTTAACTTAACCCGATTTTTAAAATAATTTTTTATTTAGGCCTATTATATAAACCGCTTATAATACTTAATTAATAGCCGGAGGGTTTTAGCCGATAGCTAAAAACTTAATATATTAACCTTATCTATAAATAGAATAATTTTTATCGGTAATAAGTTTATTTTTATAAAATATAGTTATAAGAAATAATAATAGTAAAGGAAATTAAATATATTTTTAAATTCTATTACTAATATATTATAATTATCGATAAATAAATTAAATAATATTTCCTATTATAGCTAATATCTAATTAGGGGTAATAAGGCGGGCCCTTTAAATTCTTCTATTATTAGCTATTTATTAAAGGCTATATTACTAAATATATAAAAGGTATATCTAAAACTAGCTATATCTTAAGGTATATAATAGGTAAATAATTATAAATTAAATATTATAAATATAGTTTTACTTTTATATTTAAAAGTAATATAAACCTTATAATATCTATAGGTAATATCTCTTTAAAAAAATACCTTATATCTAGATTATAATATATTTTTAAAAATATAATTATATTAATATATTAGTTATTATAATATAATTATAACGCTATTAACCGGCTAATAATTTATAATAGCTCGGAAGGTTTTATTTTTTTTTTATAAAAATAGCATATATACCGCTTATTTACTAATTCCGGGCTATATCTATCCGGCTTTTTTTAGCTTACTATAAAACCTTTAAATAAAAATTCTTATATCTTTAAAATAACTTGGCTACTTTAAGCGGTATAATATAGTATTTAGGATAATATTAATATTATAGGTAATAAGGTTTATAGCTTTAATATCCTTTAAGGTAAAAGTAAAGTAATTTTATTATATATAGGCTAATTATTAGGCTAATTCCTTTTTCTTCTTATTAAATATAGCTTCTTTTTTCCGGATCCCGGATATAAGGAATTATTAGTTAATATTGCTTTATAATATATTACTTAGCTCCCTTTATTTAAATTAATAGCCGATATTTAGGTTTTACCGGTATTTTTATATTATAGGTTAGTATTTTTATATTTATTTATCGGAGATCCTATAAGCTAATAGGGTTAAATTTTATTATTTTAATTAGTTAAAGTAATATTTATTTTATTATATTATTTTAAATACCGGAAATGCTATATAAGTAAACTTATAATATATAGTATCTTTTTTTCTTAATATTATATTTAAGGCCTATTTAAACCTATTTAATTTATTAATTGCTAAATTAATATATTTTAGGTTATTTCTTATATTAACTTAATATATTTAGAAATAAGAGTATATAAGCGACTTACTAGTAATTTTACTTATAGGGGTTAAGATTAGTATTATATAAGCCTTCTTTAAAACTCTATTTTTCTATTATATTTTTTTTAATTTAAATATTTAATTAATAATTATTAAATTACTTTTTATCTATATTTAAAGTTTATCTATATTGATAAACCTTAAATTATTTTTAATTATAATAGTAATAATAATATTAATATCGGAAAATTAAACGGTTTTATTTATATAACTATTCCCTAATTTTATTATATTTAAAACCTTTTTAAAGATAAAGCCCCTTAAGCGTTTTTTAATTAATCGGTTTTAATAGTAAGGCTAATAAAGTTGCTATTTAGGAACTTTAATATATTTAAAAGTTCGATCTTATCTATTAGATTAATTAGGGTATTTATATTTATAATGCTTAATTTATTGTTATTATTATTAGATTCTTTTATTATAGAGCTATTATCTAAATTACTTTTATTTTTAAAGTTATTTTTAATTTTTAATCTCTTAATTAGTTATTACCCGATTTTATAGGATTATAATATAATTATAGTTAAAAACCCTTTTTACCTTTATAAGGTTAACTTATTAAAGCTATATTTATACTTTATATAGTTATAAATTAGCTATAATTACCTAAGTAATAGGTTATAAATTTAATTATACCTAATAATATATATTTATATTATAATTATAATACCGCTAACTATTACTAGTATTAAGATATAATATTTAATCGGAATTAATAAATTATTAGCTATTTTTAAATATATCGGCTATTTTATTTTATATCTTTTTAGGCCGAGTTAATTAATTAATACTAGTTTAATAAATTTTTTAAAGGATTTATTATTAATTAGCACTTTATTAATATTAACTCCTTTAATAATACCTTTAATATAAGCTAGATATATTATCTTAGTATTTAGAAAGGCTATATTCTAAAATATAATTTAGCTAATAGTTATAAGGATAATATTAGTTATTACTAATTATATTTAACGCTTAAATATCTCTTTTTTTATTTTTTAGCTTTTTTAGCTATAATTAGCTAGATTTAGCTTATATATTATTTAAAATTGGATTTATAAGCTACGGTTTATTAATTATTTTATTATTAAGATAATATCTATACTATATAACTAGTTATAAATATTAAAATATCTGGTATTATTTTAATTAAATAATTAAATTAGAATAATATTCTTTCTTTTTTTTATAGTATTTAAGGCTTTCTTTAATTAGTTTTTTAAGTAGATAATAATATCCTAGCCCTATTTAACTTTTTCCGATTTTAACTTTATAAAAACTAGGAATAGGGAAGTATAGGTAGATTTAAATAGCTGCTAAATAAAGATAAGTAATTAAATATCGGCTATTATAACGTTATTATTATTTATTCCGGCAGCATTAATCTTTATTAAACTACTTTAGCTATCTTTTATAAAAATTAAAAGCGTTAGCTAAAAATGCTAATTATTTAACTAATTATTTAACCCTTTTTTCTAATTATCTTATAAGGTTTTTATAGGGAATAGTAATTTATTAAAAAATAAGAAGGCTAATACTAATAAAACTATATTTAGATCTTTAATAATTATTATATTAATATAGGTTAATATATTTTCTTATACCTTTAAATTTTCCGGGATCTTTTTTTTAATTTATATATACTTTTAAATCTTTTATTTAATATTAATAAAATAATTATTATATAGGTATAATATAACCCTATAACCCTTTTAGCTATAGTTAAAGTAGATTTATATTATTATATAATTATTATTTATTTTATAATTATATTCTTTTTTATTACTATTAATAAGAATATCCTTAAAGCTGCCTTATCTTTAGCTCGATAATTTTTATTATATTTATAATTTATAGTTTTAAGGTAGCCGATATATATCTTAATAGCCTTTATTAGCTTGCTATCTATTAGCTTAATAGCTATTAGCCTAATACCTATTATATTAAGCGAAACCTATATTTTTCTATTAGCTTTATTAACCGTTATAGCCTATAAGCGTTATAAAGCTTATATTATATCTGGGATAGGTATTTATCGATAATATTAGAAAGCTTTTATTATAGGGCTAGCTTATAATATTCTTAAGCTTTACTATCTTAATTAAAAGATTTCTAATAAGCTAAATAATTTAAAGCATTAGCTTTTCGGATAATATTATTTCTTATATAGGCGGCTTAATACTTTTATTATTATTCTCTTTTTTTAATTGCTAAATATAATTTATAATATATCCCTTAATATTATTAAAGGTATAACCTTTTTTAATTACCCTATTATTAGTTATCTTTTTAAGGCTAAATAATTTATTATAAACCTGCTTTTAAATTTAAAGGTTTAAGTTGCGGTTTATATAGCGTTTCGGGATAGGTATATAGGTATATAAGCGGTAGATTAGCTTCCTTAACTACTTATTAGAATATTAATATAAAAAGTTTATTACTTAATTTAGGAAAGCCTTAATAGACTTATTATTATATTATTTAAAGTTAAAAACCTAAATTCTAATATCTCTTTTTATATTAGCTTTATAAAGCTTAAAATATTTTTTAAAAAAAGGCTTTATCTTTTTCTATTTATAGTTTTTTAATAATAGCTAGAAATATTATTTAATTTTAATATTACCTTATAGGCCCTATTTAAATATAGCTTATATCTTATATTACCTTAACTTATTATTTATAGGCTAGGCTTTTTTACTATAAATTTTAATATCCTCGATATACTTAAAAGGGTTTTTTTTAAAATATTCGGTAAAGATATTAATAAAGGCTATTTAATTAGCTATAATAAGGTACTAATAGGTAAATAAATTAAGGTTTATAATATCGGTAATAAGTAATATAATATTAAGTAAACTTTTTTAATAAAAGGTATTTATACTATTAAATAGAAAAGATAGTATTATTAAACGGTTTATATTATATACCGGATTAAATTATTAAATAATAATTTAATTAATAATTACCTTTAATTTTTTCTAGATGCTTTATTATTTTATTTATTATTCTAAATCTATTTTAATTTCCTTCCTTATTTTAAAAATAATTAGTTTAAAGGGGTTTAGGTTATTATTGCTACTTTTATAATAAGAATTACCTAATTAAGAAAGGTATAATAAAATAAGGGTAATTTATATTTTAATTTAGAAAGAAATATCTAAAAAAGGTAAATAAAAGTAAAAATAAAGGGAAAAGTATTTATTAATTTTAGCAATAATAAAGATAAATAGATATAGCATTAATAGTTTTTAATAATAAGTTTAGTTACTTTATAATAAATAATATAGAAAGGTTTTTATAAGGATTCCGGTTAATAGTATAAGTATTTATATAAAGATAGTATTATAATAGCTTAAATAATTATAAGTTTTTATCCCGGAATATAGGTTTATTATCCCGAAATAGGAAAAGGTGCTTAATCGATAAGATAATTTAATTCGAATTAGGCTTTTAGTTATATATATAATAATAATCCGATTTCTAACTTTTCTATTAGAGATATAGGCATTAAATAGTTTAGGATAAGGGGTTTCTATTTTAGGAAAAGAATTAAAAGGGGGCGGATATCGTTATATTTTCTAAAAAGAACTAGGTGCCTATCCGGGATAAGGAGTCCCTTATTATAGGTGGTATACAGACTACCCTATAACAGCGCATATCGCCAAGCTCTACAAAACTAATAAGATAGTCGAGCCTTTGGGCACCTGGGCTTGTTTTTGGCGCATGCTGCAACAGCCACATCATGCTACACCATCCAATGCATAGCTGAGCAGGTCTAACGACGATTAGTTAGGGAAATATGCAACCTAATAAACACCGGTCAATTCCATGAGCTAGAACATGATTAGTGGCTTTTCATAACACCTGTTGTATTACATGATTATCTCATTAGTTACCCCACTAATATTTTGGTCAACTTTATACTGCGCATGAGCCTCAATTTGCTAAAATTACGCCGATTATAAATCTTGCCCAGGTGGCAATGCATGTAACTCGTAAAGGCTGGAGAAGAATTCATAAATACCTCCCAGAAGGCGATCAGCATAGGTATGGCTCTAGAATCCCAGGCTTAGTAATATGCTGAGTTATATAGAATGGTTCTGATCGCATTGCCGACCTCGTTGTCAAGGGGCAGTCAATGACCCAGAGTGACAACTTCGCGCCTATTATGTCTATAAAGTGTTTCTGAAACAATGTGGCGGCTCTTCTGCAAATAGCTAGTACATGGAACAGCATTGCTCGTGTTCGGGAGTCCAGGCATGCTTTGACCATTAGGAAGGCAGAATTCTCTCCCAACCAGACATGCTCAGAGCTTTCACTCTCCCCGTTGGCGAGGATTGCAAGGCCGCATCCCATGCTTTTAAATAAATGAGTTCGCAAGTGTGCTCGGCGAAGATGCGAAAGTTGCCTCTCAAGCTAGCCGTGCTGAAGTCAAACAGACTACCTAGGTATTCTAGCAATTCCAGAAAATTGGACCCACGGTGAGACGCACAAGAGGCTTTAACCTATGCGCTAATTTCCCATGATATAAGTCAAGAAGACGAATGGAACTTAGCGGAGGAAGAAACGAAGAGCGCTTATATTTATTAGCAGATGTTCGTATCCGCGAGCAAATTGATCTCTCGTATGGTCTTCTCATTAGCCTTCGGCTCTAAGTCGGGTTCTGAACTGGTAAACAAACTTCAATGTTTGTTAACCTCGCTGTGTTGCCTTAATTTGGCATGTGATTACCCGTAGAACAGACCTGCAGACCTATACCCTAGGGTACGTATTGTAGACATAGTGCCCGACGAGATTTCTGGAAGCAACTCATATTTGACTTTGAGAACGATTTTTAATTCCATTTTTTCCCCCTATCCTCCGCTTGAGCTCCGTCCTCACTCAAGCAAGAAGTTAGCAAATACCGCTAATGCTCTGATCATAGGACCGTCCGCGCATTAGTTGTCACCTATAGTCGCAATAGAGAGTTGCCAAGATGCCTAGCCATGGTATCCACCTTTCCGAAGTCCCGAAAGCTGAGCAAGGATAGAAAATTCTTCTAAGAAGAAGTGGACCTGCGAAAGGACATCGAATAATAAATTGGCCGTGAAGACTCCGAAGTCCCTGTCACCCGCAAGGCTGACTTAAAGACTTTCGACACCAACAGCGAGGAATGTCCGCATAGCTATTGAGGAACCTCATTGACTCACCGTAAACGTCAAAACGCCTACACGATACCAGTTAAGGAGCCAGATTGATAAAATCAATCCTAGATAGTATTTCGGGCTATGAAATTATGTTCAAGCCAAGACCGGCCAAACCCGGGTGGTGCCTGACGGGTGCTATCAGCTCGCTTAAGGCCGGGACCCATCAATGGCCCTTCCGAAGCGACGCTTGGTGGATCTGACGATACGCAATGGTCTGACATCCAGTCATCTTCTGAGGCAATTTACGTGCCATGGCCGGGCCATAAAGCTCAGCAGGCGCTGTCGGCAGCCAAAAGCCCAAGAAAACGGCTACGCAACTTTAATCCTTTCTCCAGGTCCCTCAGCTTCGTCCAATCTCTCATACTGGAATTGTTTATGCCCGAATAATGGAAAAAGAGCACACCATTATGGAGAGTGGGCCTGGAGTCCTGTCTTCAGACTCGTCTGCGACGATAGAGCTTGAACGGAAAGGTGGCCCGAATGGTGGACTGAAGGCTTGGTTTCAAATTCTGGGGGCATTCTTTTTGTATTTTAATACTTGGGGTAAGCACGGTCCGTGAAGCGAGATCTATCTCCGCAATGCATGTGTTGACGCCGTGCAGGAATTGTTTCCAGTTTTGGGAGCTACCAGAGCTATTATGGAGACACAATCCTCAAAGGGGCAAGCTCCTTCCAGATTTCGAGTATTGGCTCGGTACAGAGTTTTCTGATGGTCTTCCTCGGCTTCATTGCCGGACCTGTGTTTGATCAGGGCCATTTCGGCCACCTCCTCAAGACTGGCTCATTCTTGATCCTGGTGGGGACAATCACGCAAGGACTGTCATTTAAATACTGGCATTTGCTTCTCTCTCAGGGGTTATGCATGGGAGTGGGAATGGGCTTCTTAGCCGTTCCTAGTGTTGCTATTCCGTCGGTTTGGTTTACTAGCAAGTTGCCATTTGCAAATGGCATCGTCGTAAGTGCAAGTGGATTCGGAGGGTAAGCTCATTTCTTCACAAAGACGGGACTGAATGAGCGGCCAAAACATGTGTCTCTCGCTGACAGCACTCATCATGACTACACAGGGTCGTATACCCCATAATGATTCGCTCCCTCATACCAAATATCGGCTTCAAGTACACCAGCCTTAGTGTTGCTCTCGTCGTCTTCATCACTCTGGGCATATCGAACGTTTTGCTGCAGCAGCCCGCGATGCCGCAGACAAAACGCGCATTTTTTGACAAGTCCGCTCTGAAGGACATTCCGTACATGCTGTTTGTTCTCGGCTGTATGCTCACCTTCCTGGGTCTGTACACAACGTTCTTTTACGTGGCCAGCTACGCCGTTGGACAGGGTATCACTACAGAGAGTACGGCCCTGTACTTCGTATCCATACTAAATGGAGCCTCAGTCTTTGGTCGGGTCCTCCCGAACATACCTTCCCTAACGCTTCGGCTGGGTCCGTTGAATATGATGGTCGTGTCAGTTGCTTCAATGGCGATCATCGTGCTTGGCTTCAACGCCAACCCTGAATTTCCAGGTCTCTTGGTGATGATTATCCTGTATGGGTTCTTCACTGGCGCCTTCTTCACCTTACAGCCGACTGTTTTTGCACGGCTCACTGAGGACCCAGGCCGTATCGGCACAAGGACTGGGATGGCGTCCACAGTATGCAGTATCGGGCTGTTGCTCGGTGCCCCTTCTGCGGGGGGTCTATGGAGGACGTATGGTTTTCCTGCTAGTTGGGCATGGAGCGGCGCCAGTCTAGCTTCGGGTGCGCTGGTCATGGCCATCAGTAGATGCATGGTGAGCGGGTGGCGATTGAGATCAAGCGTATAACACATTTAGAATATCAGAATCAAAATTATGTAATGCAGTCGAATCAGTCTGCGCGGCTCATGCGTGCTTCTAAATATCAGAGCATAATTAAGTATGTAATTGAGATTCAGACCCCTGCAACCCAGGGCCCTGTTTCCTTCGTTCAGCCGACATTGACGTCCAGACCACGGATTGCGACATTTGAAGCCAGACGTACCGCCCAGGATGGACACACAGAGAGAACGAGGATAAAAGCATCCCAAGTTTACTTTCTGCCCTCCTGTAGTTTCTCCCACTCATCCTCCATAATACTGAACAAATACAAATCATACCACCTGCGATCATGCCTACAGCCTTGTGGTTAGCTATAAATGTACTGCGGAAGGAATTGTGTGTAAAACTTTGTTGGATCGGGACACCAGATGCGTAGATAGCTCCCGAGGTCGTCGCAAAAGCTTCAGCCTTCCGAAGATGAGCAGTGAGATAGAGCATGAATATGGAAAGGTCATCATTGGCCCCAAAGTTGCTTACCAGTGACACTGCCTCCGCTTCCCGTCCAGCTTGAACCCAACTTTCTGGTAGCATTTATGAGCCCGCTTATTGTACTCAACAGATCCCAGATGGACGCTATGCATGTTTGCTCTGCGGAAAGCCCAGCCAATGGCCCAACGAACCGCCTCGGTGCCGTAGCCACTGTTCTGGTATGGAGATGCGATAGTAATACCCAAGGAACAGGCTCGATTGCTGGGATTTCTGCCATACACTCCAGTAGATAAGGTTATCAGGCCGATAGGCTTAGGCCGGCCGTCTTCTACCTTGCCGGACTGGTCAAAATCTTCGGCTGATACGTCGCTTTCCTTGAAATATTTCTCGTTATACTGAACATCTGGGCGGAGGCAGATTATCACGTCCATCAGAAAGTCGTTCTCTTTCCACTTCTCGAACCACTCCTCGGGCTTGCGTTTTCGCGGCGGTTTCAAAAGTACAGGCCCAGCGAGGCACAAATTAATGGGGTCGGTATCGATATCATTGAACAAGAATTCATAGTCTTCCTGCTGGATTGCGCGGAACACAAGCCGTTCCGAGCGCCAGACCGTTTCGAGGTCATTAAGGTATGCTTCCGCCATGACGAGTCGAGAATTGTGACCAGAAGATGTTTGCTAGGGCTTGATCCGTCCGTCAGATCGAAAGGGCAAGTTGGGGCGGTTTTCAGGGGATTCCGGCCTTGTGTGTATCCAAGATGCGAACCAGTCGCAATAAATACGCCGAGCCTTCATGAGTTACCGATCTCATCCTTGCGCTCTGAGACTTGCGAAATTTCGTGCTTACGGACTTGCGGGGGGTACAAGCCACTCGCCGAGACGGTTATCGCCAGAGGGGTATCGAATCTCATGCAAGCTAGTCCAAGAATTCCTCTCTCCGGCGCCTTATTGGTCCGCTCGGACGTATTAATCTATATTCAAAAGGGTTCTGGATTTGGCTTGATCCGAGTCTGCACATTGTGGACTACCGATTCGCAAGAAAGAAAGTGGTTTCCGAGGAGGGAGGAGGTCAGATGCATACACAGTAGTGGGCAATTACCTACCAGCCCTACCTACCTTGTCCCAGGAAGTGACTCAGAGCAATGAGTCACATATCGCTACGATCTTTTCGTGCCGATATATTCGTTAATGGACACAATGCAAGATGATGCGGTAAGTCTCCGATGCCCAAGCAGATTCCTGATTTAAAACTTTGTCTCGAATTCTCATTCGTGACGTTCAGGAATACAGAAGGAAAAAAAAAGGGGAAGAAAAAAAGTCTTCAGCCTGTACCTACCATGGCGGTATCGCTGCCCCCAGAACGCACCAGGCGCCGCTTCTCAATTCTTAATACCCACCACTCACGTATCCTCATTTCCTGCCATTATCATTTCGAACCTCATCGCTTCTCCTTCACACCGTCAACGAAGACATCAAACTTTTCATTATAAAAGCACAGTCGTCCCTGAATGGCAGCACTCTCATTCGTCGGGTACACGTAGTACCATATAGCATCCTTTACCTCTTTCCCTTCTACCTCCACATCGTAATAGGAAGCCTGTCCCTTGTAGGGACAGAAGGTAGTAGTCTCGCTTTTGCTCAGCAAACCCCAGTCTTTAATGGAAGCCGGCGACAGGTAATGGCGTGTAGGTAGCATGGTTTCGTGCAAGAACATGTTATTCACACTGTGGGCAATGACTCTGCCGTTGAGCTCGATGCGGATTTCGCGAGAAGAGGGCAGGATCTCAATCCGCTTATACGGGTCCTTGGGGTGACCGCCGAGCAGCTTCTCGTCTTCTGCAAACCAGTCTGGCGAGTGGGAATCAACAACTGACCAAGGGAAGGGCACCTGAATAATGA
The DNA here is from genome assembly GCA_023242295.1 of Diaporthe ilicicola. Classification (NCBI taxonomy): domain Eukaryota; kingdom Fungi; phylum Ascomycota; class Sordariomycetes; order Diaporthales; family Diaporthaceae; genus Diaporthe; species Diaporthe ilicicola. The sequence continues at coordinate 60,259 of JALPVH010000181.1, read as the reverse complement.
CAACTGACCGATATCAGAAACCTTGATCTTGACAAATCCTTGCAGAGGTCCCTTCTCATACCCCTGGGCTTCGGCAGTCCTGGGCCCACTGCGTATGGTTCCCAGCCAGAAGCCGCTCTTGTCTTCCTTGTCCTTGTCGATCTTTGCTGGGCCTGCTGCTATGTCTTGTTCGGGAACGTAGTAATACGGGACTGAATAGACGTGCTTAGTTGCCGCGTTTTGGCATCAATTGATGACAATCTTGGACTCCAGCTTACAGTACGGATGTTCCCATACATATCGGGCGCCCAAGGTATCAAAGATCCAGTCATTGCCTAGTAACCCTCGAATACGCCGATTCGCTGGCTCCTGCTTGTGAGGACCGTCACTCACAAGCTTGGCGCCCAACTCGGTCGGACTTTGAGGGGCCATTAGCAGAGCAGTGGCACGATGCGGTTTGCTCGGACTTGCCTTGGTCTTGGGAGAGATGCCATGGTGCCTGAAATGGCCGGTATTGCGATCACGTAGCAGAGCCTCTGTCAACATGTATGACCTCGGGAGCGACTGCAGAAGCGACCACAAAGAAGATGCTGAGATGCGGGGTCACGCACCTTGTCGTGCTCAGATTGCGTCTAAGTTGACTAATCCTCTCCACCGCACGGTGCCCACATGGCTCTGATCATGGATCAGATACAAGCTTCAAATCTGTATTTCTAGGGCAGCAGGCACGTCTTCCGCTTGAGAACAATTGAAGGACAGCAGGTCTCGACAACCCCCCGTCTCCCCCTCTCAAACGTGAGCACTTATGTAGTCAGGCGAGTCGAATCAAGGTAGGGAATCAAGGGAATCAAGGGTTTCAGAGCATGTTGTCTTCAATTCTCGGATGGATGTCTTAGTGTATCGTTGGATTCGGAGCACACTGTACCTTGGTATGCAAGTACCTTCCATGCGGGCCCTCCAAGGCGTCATTACATAGCGCTTCCTCAACTGCGGTGGGCTTGCTGCAGACCATAGACCGATGACAGGCCCGACCTGGGACTGCTTCAGAGATTGGTCAGGTGGGGGTTTGGGGGCCCCGGGGGGGGGGGGGGTGACCGACCAGCCACTCTCTTCAGCAGAGTGTGGATACGCGTCTGAAATTGCTCTTCAGTACCTAGGTAGACTAGGTTCTTAGACTACATGGCCGATCGGACCGTCTGACATCAGGAGATGGTGACTGAGACGGACATCACCTCGGCAGGAGCATTGAGATTCCGAGGGTCAATATGCAGTCTTGGTCTAGAGATGAATGGCCCTCTTGCCTCAGGCACGGCTTTGGCTTGAGCAGCCCTTTCAGCTGTGCGATATGCAGCCTGGCTTGCCTGGGCAAGCCTGGGATGGGCAGCTCCCCCAAGTCACCGTTGCGTCATCACTCCACTCCACTCCCACTCCCACGGTCAATTCGCTCCGTCGCGGGGCCATTAGCAATGGCGCACCAGCACCCCGCTAGCAAGGGTACGTACCCAGGAAGGCAGACTTCCAGATCTCAGATCGAACGCTCGCCCTGACCATACCATTCATTAGTAGGCGGACTACATCGTTTGTCGTCACTTCGCTGGCCTTGTCCGAGGGTTTCTTTGCCTTCTCTTGCTTCTGCTGTTCTCCTGCTTCTGCTGTCAGCATTTCATTCTCTCATCCATTGGCGCAGCGTTCAGAGGCCCTCCAGATGCGAGGAAGATGAATTGCTCCGGGTTATCATAGTGCATATCTCCTCCTCCTCCTCCCTTCCCCCCTCCCCCCCACCCTTCGAGCAACACCACCGCCCAGCCAAGCAAGCAAGCCAGCCATGCCTCAGGCCTCCTCTATCGCTCCAGCCGCCATGGTGGCTTCGACGGCACATGCCGGCGCCTCTTCCTCCTCGCCCCCTTCCTCACGCCCAGGCCTCGGTCGCCCGGTCCGGCTGACTTCTGCCGGCTCGTTTCACGCCGGCGCTCCCATGCCCTCCTTCCCTGGCCCCTACGACACCGCTCGCGATGGCAAGCCCATCGGTCGCAGGCGAACCTTTCTCGGCCACCTCAGCCAGATGCGACGACACTCCACCTACAAGTACCACACGTTCCCGACGCAGCCTCCCAAGACCCCAAGCGATGCCCCCGACTCGAGCACCGCCAACTCGCCCTCCGAGGAGCAAGGGGCACGCAGGAGAAGAGGGCACAGGCATACAAACAGTCGCGACAGCAACAGGGACGTCACGCCTCTGCCCGTCAGGCAGCTTCTCCTCCTGGCCCTGCTGAGCCTTGCCGAACAGACAGCCCTCAACTCCATCGGTCCATACCTGCCCACCATGGTCGCAGCCTTCCCCGAGATACCAGAAGGCCAGGCCGGCTTGTATGTCGGCTTGCTTGCCTCGTCCTTTGCCATGGCACAGCTCATGACCAACTTCCTGTGGGGCTACTTCTCCGACCGCGTCGGGAGGAAGCCTATAATGCTGATCGGTACAGCCCTGCTGTGCCTGTGCTTCGCCGTCTTCGGCTTTTGCATGAGCTACTGGCACGTCTTGGTCGTGCATGTTGCCATGGGGCTCCTGAACGGGAATGCTGCTGTCGTTCCGACCGTCTTGGGCGAGGTCACCGACAGGAGCAATCAGAGTAGGGCTTTCACGTGGCTGCCAGTCATGTACTCCATCGGAGGCATCACCGGGCCAGCCTTGGGTGGTCTGCTGGTTGGAGAGCCCGGACCCACGCGATGGCCCTTCCTAGGGCCCAATTTAATGGCTGCCGCTTTGCTTCTGGCTTCCGTGGTGGTCTTGGCGATATGGTTCGAAGAGACACTTGACGAGGCTGACAGAAGACACGAGATAAAGGCTCTCGCCTGGCTCGAAAACCTATGTCTCTGTTCCTGCTTTAACTCGAGGAAAGGAAGGAAACGATCGTGGAGCAGCCGCTGGCCAGATTCTCGGTGCGACGCGGTGCTCCAGGAGGACGACGAGGGCGTTTACGACGAGCAAGGTGACACAGGCGAGGAACAAGCTCTCCTCCACTCGGCTCCCGACCTCGAATCGCAAGGGCCACCGCAGGACAACAAAGATGCCCCACGTTCCAGTCGATCGGCTTTGCGCGAATTGCTCAACTGGACCACTGTGAGCATTTTGCTCACGTATCTCATCTTCCAGGTCGCGAACATCTCTTTCAACAGCCTTTACCCCATCTTTGCCTCTGCACCGCCGCCCACAGGTCGCGAACTCGGCCCCGGCGTCATCGGTGTCAGCATGAGCTTCGCAGGACTAGCCACCATTCTATTCCAGGTTTCCTTGTTTGAGCCTCTCAAGGCGCGGCTGGGAAACCTAGGCACGTTCAGGTTGAGTCTACTGGGCTTGGCTCTCGCCATGGTAATAATGCCATTTGTGGGATATCAAGATGGGCATGCTCTATTTGGCTGGGGCTCGGGCAGGTCGTGGCTGCTGATTGAGCTGGGCGTGATTCTTGTGCTCAAGAATCTCAGTGCCGTGGGTGGGCTGAGCTGTGTTCTACTACTCGTAAGTGCTGAACCCTGCTTCGTACATTGACAACTCTTGCTCATTCCTGCAGATAACAAACTCTGCTCCTACCCATGAAACCCTCGGTACACTCAACGGTATCGCCCAGACTCTCTCCGCAGCGGGCAGGTCCTTCGGGCCTTTTGCATCTGGCGGTCTATTCACCTTATCGCTGCGCCTGCAGCATAAGGGTGAGTTGCTCGCCTGGGGTGTGTTTGGTGGCATCGCCCTCATCGGATGGGTCTGGACCATGTTCATCAGAGGCGGAAAGCTGGAGAGCGACGACTTCATAGGTGAAGACGGTGGCGAGGATAGTGACGACGAGCGGCACGACGACCACTCGGGCAGAGAATCAGAATATGCTGGCGTCAACGCGCAACAGGTGCGGGAGGAAGATTACAACACGACGAGGCGGGATCTAGAGCGGGAGTGGTAACTAATCGATACCCAGCCATTTCGATATAGATTTGGAGAGGCTTTCTGGACATATACCAATGATGATACGAGATATGGGATAGAGCGATCCGGGATTTTTCGCCTTGTTATGACATTATGACGTATTGGAAATAGCGGTCGATATTTGAACAGTGATGTGCGGGTAGTCTCGTTCGAAGAAGCATCTATAGAGCTGCGTTGGATCGGCACAACACCCATGTTGACACATCTGACACGTTCAATGACACCCGCGATTGGCGTTGAAAGGCGGTCTAGTGCCCTTGTTTCTAGCGTCATATCTCGCAAATTTTACTCATTAATACGCAGGCTCAAACCATGTAAGCTCGACTCTCAACGGTCTCAACTCAATTAATCGAGAAGGGGTTTTAACAAGCATGGTATACCTCTCAGGGTTACAACGCAACTGTACGCAGTCGCCAGAAGCTCACTTACACCCGAGGACGTACAGAACCACTGGCGACAGCGAAGGTGAGAATTAGGCATCCGAGCACCATGCGCAGCCAAAAGAGTGACCACGCAGCTGGACCGGAAACCCGGGGGCGTTGGACGTGTAGGGGGGGGGGGCGGTGGTCGAGGTATACATAGGGCATCCTGGAGTTCACCAACCTTGGAACAGGGCAGGGCTTGAGCAGAGGCAGTGTATCTCCTGTGTGTCTCAGCCCTACCCGCTGGTCAGCCGCTACCTGCCAGTGGGTCTTGAGGCTGTCGTGGAAGCGTGGAACTTTTGTCCGTGCATGGGGTAGTTGGCACCGCGGCGAGCTGGACATGCGCCCCATCGAGAGTCAATGCCGGAGGATCTTACTGCCTATTTGGGGAAGCGCTCTTTGCATATATAAACAGGTCGACTGTGGCCTTTCGGGGCCGGGCCCGTCCGGCTGTGGATGTCAGCCCTGCGAGGAACAAGGTGGTGTACGCGGATCCACAGAGTCGGGTGACGGTGGCTGTGAGGCTCAACTGCAACATGTGTAAATCTTGGCTTATCCCAATCACTGCGCAAGATCTCTTTGTGCAGCGCTGTCTCTAGGTATCGAAGAAAGACACTCCTACTGATGACCGCCGGGTTGTAAATAGGTGAGTCTGCAGAACGACAAAGTCGGGGAGAATCCAAAAGATATCTTGGCTGGCTGTTGATCGGAAGAGGTCTGTATTGCTGAGTACTTCGCGTAAAACTTAGGACCGAAAATCTAAGTACTGGAGGCAGCCCGACCACCCGGACAGGTTGACGCAATCAATCATGCGCTGGATGTTACCGCAGGATTACTACCCTATCATTCCGGTGGGAGTGGTTGAATGAATGCTACCGAGGCGTAGACCAGAGGCATGACGCAGGCTAAAATCTCATCACCCAGATCTCAGGGCCGTTCAGGCGGCCACTCCGGATTGCCACGAGCCTGTCGACCCTGCGAGACCAATAAGCGCCATCCCACAAAGTATCCGCAGAACCTTGGCTCCGCTCCTCGAACGTTTGCTGGGTGCAATCCGAGAGCTCGGATACCCATGGCCGGAGGCGCTAGCGGAAAGTATGCATCCTCATGCAAGTTTCATGCGGGCTCCTGCAGCCCTATAGGGCTGGCTGCTGTCTTGAGATGACAAGGACTATACCGCTACTTCATTAGTAAACACAATCCCAAAATACATCCGTCTCATAATCACGATTCCACCCAATCGTTCCACAGCTACGGTTCGTCCAGCGGCGCGGGATGCGTTGTTCAACGCCCATATATCATTTTCCCCGCTTTGGAAAGGAGTGCCGCTTGCGCCTTGGAAGGGAGGGTTCGTCGATGCTAGGTACCTAGGTAGGATTTGCCAAACCTTTTGTGTTGCTATCGGGGTATTGCGCCTCGACATCCGTGCATTCCGCTGACATGGTCTTCAAGGCTTTTCCTGCTTGATCAAGCGGGTCTTGCCACCAGCAATTTCATTCATTACAAATCAGTGCATTGGTATTAGAATATGGGAAGCCCGGAATCTGCTTTATGTTGGCGATAGACTATTGGTCTTTCTCCTCGTTATACGTTCTCTTACCTTGCGTGTGATCTTGAGGTCAGGCCTGTATGTGCATCTTCGCCACAACTGTCTATCGGGAAGCGATCATGTTTCCATTCTCTTCCGTCCCCATATAATGCTCAAGTGAGCACCTTGAATCCTACCGTGTTCTCACCTCGTGTATACCTGGCATCTCACAGCCTTGCACGGCCCTAGAAAGGTGCTCTTCCTTGGGCACAGCCTGTTTGCGGTCTACGTTTCAGCTGTTTTGAACTGTCAAGTCGCTCAAGGACCAACCAGTAGGGCTTGTCAAAGTTGACAGCTCCGGTCGTAAACACGCCGGCTGAGCCTCAATCCAAGTATGAGCTGCCACACCAAATCCGGACCTCAGCTGCACCTATTCCATCGCCTTATCCAGGCCCTGAAGATTGAGGCTCGTTTTTCAGCTTTGCGGGTGTTTCATTGAAGATGAGGTTTCGCATGACTCTCCTCTGGATCCATTCGCACGCCCTACAGTCCTCGATTGTCTTCATAAGTCGTAGCCTGGTCCATATAACCCGGCCAGTGCCCCTGTCTAAGTGCACATGTGGATTGTTCGCATAGCCCCCCCCCTCGAGCCCACACCCCCCCTCACCATCACCGCCGAAACCCGAATCGCTTCTGCCTCTTGTTGAAGACTGTTCCATTGTTGGGTACAAAACCCACATGTGCGGCTGCCTAGGTAAGTACTATTCCTCTTTTGGATCTGATCTTGCAGGTGATATGGCTGGATACATGTATCAAGTATCTCATGTCTACATAGGCGATTGGCTGTATATGCCGGTACTCACCGATATTTACTGCATATACCGGCCCCTCAGCCGCGTACCTCGTCGGGGAAGCCTCATCACTGCTCACCGTCCTGTCGTCATAGGTCATACGGGATGATTCCAGGGTGCATAGGTAGGCAGGCACCGGGGGAGCCGTGGCAACTCTGGCGGTGACGGTCATCAGAGATATCGCACTCACACAGAACTTCCAACTGTGCCAGATATAAATCCCCCCTTCAGGCTTGGACCAGATACGACTTTCACCAACGTTGCCCAGAAGAATCGACTCACTCAGTTTTCTCTCAAGCATTCCAGGCTCGAAGCCAATCATCAGACTTTTAAGCCTTCAGCTCGTCGTTCAAGGGAAATCATAGTTGGCGAGAAAAATACACAAAGCTGACAAGATGTCCTCGTCACGGTCGGGTCGCTCATCTCATGGCCACAATGGCCACAATGGCCACAAGAAGGAAAAGGGTGCCCAGGTATTGCCTTCCTCGGCCGCATACTCGAAACAGAACACACGGTTGTGACTAACCAAGCTTTGTTGCTTCTAGCGATCCGTTCGGCGAATAATCGAGTCTCTCCAGTCTCATAGCGTCAACACCCTCACAGAACTCGTCAGGGTTGAGCGCATAGCGGCAACTTGTGATGAAAGTGATGCTGTGGCATTCCAGGGCCCAATGACTGAGGCATGGAACTACTACGTCAGCAGCAACCAATTCCTCACTGAATTGAGGGGACTGACAAGAAATTACCCATTTTGCGGAGACATCATTACGGATGCCCAGATGAGAGTGCGCAGTGACCCGGAGAGCAATCGCAGTTGGAACATGGCCTGGCTTTGCCTTCAAAAGACTGTGAACGAGTAAGTGACCAGACCCCCTTTTCTCCAACGTCTTTCATCGTCATCATGCCAGGCGATGCCAGTAGCTCCCTCACCGTCACCCGGTGCGTCCTGCGTGGGGACTCGTACTGACGAAGATATAACAGCAACCTTGTGGCTACATATGCTGCTATGGAAGCCATGAGGCCGGAGATGTGGGGTGGGCGCGAGCCTTCTCCAGAAGAAGCCGACCAACTGGCTCAGTGTTTTGAGTTCGAGTGGAATAATGCTGTTACCACGATGTTGCGCCATTGGTCTGTGGCTCCAACCTGGTATTGAGTTGCCTTGAGCATGGGAAAGACCGGCCCATTGAGAGGCAGTGTTCAGCTACTTTTTCCAAAAACATACAAGTAGCTGGAACCATGGGGAAAACTGGGAGACTCTGGCAATTTTTGCATATAAAGCACAGCCAAGACAGGCGGGACAGACATTCGGTTCAGTTGCCAAATGTTTGTGTTCGCACACAACAGGTTTGAGAGCATGCTAGAGAGCGTCTGATTTGTCTTGTACACTGTACCCGCGCATAGATAATTAGACCGAGTCTTCTCAAATGCAATCATGTAGAGCCATCAATTGATCGCTTTTCCATCCCAAAGAACCTATCCTAGGGTAAGTATGTACCTAGGTACTTTGGTTCCCGAGTTGTGAGGGACGACGTCGACAGGGTTAGGGTCACAAACGTGCTCGCTTTTACAGCAGTGTAAAAGTGGGCCCGCCTCCGACGTCACCGCCTGTGGCCCTGTGACAGCATTTTGAAATGAAGGCAGCCCAGCCCCAAACCTGCTGACCTCGACAACGAACAGCCATCGGCCTCTGCATTCCTGATCTCAGCCCCGGCCATCTGTAACATCCCATCCTATCCCATTTGCGGTGTTCTGGCCTCTCAGGGTCAACTGCATCTGGTGATACAGACAGATGGAGTCCCAACATGTCTGGCGTCCTGCGGCAGGGTGGAATATTCGCCCCTCCCTCGCCATCTCGAGCAACGAGACGGTTGGCAGTGATGTGAGTACGCCCGCAGTGTCACCATATTGCACCAAGGCCCCGAAGCTACGCTTGTCTCCTGAGGTCAACCCCGCTGATATCACAACAGTCAGATCAGTCAGCATCCCTGCCTGCCATCTTGGCCGCTCTCGTCCCCTCCTTGATCAGCGCAGTCTTCTTGCTCACTGTGTTCGTCCTCATCAAACGGCCTCTTCGCAGAATATATTCACCGAGAACTTACATCGACGTAATTCCGGAAAAGTAAGGCCCGCTTTCCCTTCCAAGTTGTCCCCCGCCTTCCGCCTGCACCACTGACATGCGGCAGAGATCGCACCCCTATATCAAGCCTCAAACGCTTCGAGTGGGTCCGGACAATCAGGCAGCTTGACGACAAATTCGTTCTCGAGCATTCGTCCCTCGACGCTTATCTATACCTCCGGTTCCTGAAGACCTCCGTCTTCATCTGCTTCGTCGGAGCAGCCATCACCTGGATCATCCTCTTTCCCGTCAATGCTACCGGCGGAGGGGATGCCTCTCAGCTTGACAGGCTCGGCTTCGGTAATGTTAGTGTGCGCCACAAGGACAGATTGTATGCTCATGCCGTTGTGGCTTGGGTCTTCTTCGGTTTCGTGATGCTTGTTGTTGCCCGAGAGCGCATGTGGCTCGTGGGACTCCGCCAAGCATGGCATTTAGCTCAAGCGAACGCATCCCGCCTCTCGTCACGTACGGTTCTTTACCTCGATCCGCCCAAGGAGGCTTCCTCAAACTCTGACCCGCAGAAAACCTTCGGCGGTGATGCAAGGAATCACTGGATCGTCAAAGAGACCAAGTCGCTTGACGACGAGGTTGAGTCGAGGGATGATAGGATAGTGAGGCTAGAATTCGCTGAAGTCTCGTTCCTGAGGCAGGCTAGCAAGAAGATCGCCAAAACCCGCCGGAGAGAAGGCCTCCAGACCGATGAGAACGCAGATGACTCAGTGATCGAGAGTGCACGTCCACGTGAGCGACAATACTATCTGACCGGCAATGCGGCCGATCTCATCCAACACCTACGCAACGAGGTGAAGGAAGCAGTGCAAAAGGTCGGTGAGAAGCGGGAATCCTACTCGGCCGAAAGCACAAATGGTCACGATCGATGCGCAATATTTGTCGAGTACGCGACCCAGTCTGCTGCGCAGCGGGCTTACCGAGGCGAATCCAAGTCTCGCCTTCCCGTGCCTCCCAGTCTCGCCGTTCAGTCAAGACTTATTGGTGTAGTTCCGAACGAGATAATATGGCGAAACCTCGCGATGCCACAGGCTGAACGACTGTCCAAGAAGTCTGTTGCGAACCTCCTCATCGCTCTACTGATCATCTTTTGGTCTATTCCAACAGCCATCATTGGTACTATATCGAATGTCAACTACCTTGCAGACAACATTTCGTGGCTCTCTTGGATCAATGACCTCCCAGACTGGCTGCTAGGGCTCCTCACAGGGCTTCTACCTCCGTTTCTCACGAGCCAATTTGCTTCATACTTGCCGAGCCTCATGCGACGTAAGTCAAGCACAAGAGGACCTCTAAGCCTCCTCTTCAGCTGTATCGGTCTCGTAGCCCTCGCTAACGTCACAACTTTACCTAGATGTGGCCAAAGCCTCGGGACAACCGACTACAGTCACAGCCGAGTTGCAGGTGCAGGCTTGGTATTACGCATTTCAGATCATCCAGGTCTTCCTCGTTACGGCCCTCTCTTCGTCGGCTACAGCTTTTATCCCGAAAATTATCAACGAGCCACACCACGTTCCGCAGTTTCTCGCCGACAATCTCCCAAAATCATCAAACTTCTACCTGACTTACTTCATACTTCAGGGCCTTGCTTGTACGTATTTCCTTGTGATCTGCTTTCCTGGCCTAGCCAACTACCACCCTCCTCAGAAGCACTTCGGGTCGTCTTCGAAAGCTATGTGCTCGTGAGACATCGGCCTTTCATATATATTATTGTGCTGAGAGGCCATGGCTCTGGGCTTGAACTGACTGATCAAGTCACCTGAAAGTGCTTCTCAGGCTTGTGGAAGAGTGTTTAAATAGTAAAACTTGACTGACGAATCACACAGCGTCCGTGAAGAACATCATGAATTGGTCGGACCTCCTCGAGTACCTTTTCTTCGAAATTTTCATCTACAAAACCCCACGGGATAAGTACAAGCAGTTTACCAGCCTCAAGGGAATTGCATGGGGTAAAGTCTACCCAAAGTTCACCAATTTCGTGATCATCGCCCTGGCTTACAGCTGCATATCACCCCTTGTGCTGGGATTCGCGGCTGTGGGACTGTCCCTCTTCTACTTCAGCTACCGGTACACTCTGTTGTTCATGGTACAGCCGAAGATCGAAACTAAGGGGAAGTGCTATACACGCGCATTGCAGCAAATCCTGGCGGGTGTTTATATTGGCGAATTGTGCCTAGTTGGGCTCTTCGGCCTGCGGAAGGCCGAGGGTCCTGCAATCATGCTCACCGTCCTCTTCTTCGCAACCATTGCGTACAATGTTTTGACGAATCGTTATCTGAACCCCCTCGAGGACCACTTTCCAGAGGACATGCTCTCGGTCGATGATGAGAATGGGGAACAGGATCCTCTTCTTTCTGCCGCAGAGGAAGGCCAGGCCGTAGCTGCTGGGGACGCACAAGCAGACGAGCACGAGCGATCTCGTGTGCAGCGTCTCGGCCGAGAGATGCATCTACCACAAAAGGTCGTTTCCCCAATCGCACGATTCCTCGAGCCCCACGTATATGCTTCCCATAAAGCTATGCGTGCTTTCCTTGCTCGCACAGGAGCCGAGACCGATCCGGCACCTGAGTACAACGAACAAGATATCAAGAAAGCATACCAGAATCCCAGCCTCACAAGCAAGGCACCCATCATATGGTTGCCGAGGGATAATTATGGGCTGAGCAAGAAGGAGGTTGGAAGCCTGGGCGCAGAGAATTTGGAAGCTACAGACGAGGGAGCCTGGGTCAATAGCAAGGGCGAGGTGGATTTTGACAGAAATGATCTCAGGGGTCTACCGGTTTGGAAGCAGCCCAAGGCGTACTAGAACAGGGGAGAAGCGTACACGAGCTTCTGATGAGGATGGAATACGAAAACACCGTGGTTCGCTAAACGAAAGCTGATTCATTAATTGAATTTATGTATTTAAGATTGGGTTCTCAATGCGAAGGGCTCCTCTAGCCGTGGAACGAACTGTTGGAGCCGCAAAGAAACGCCTGGGCTACCTGTTGTGATCTTGCGATTTCCAGTCCTCCGTAGCTCTGGCTTTGGCTCTCTGGCTGGTTTGGTTTTACTGCGAGGTTAGAGGCAGGCCCTTCATAATCTGCTTGAAGGTCTCTAATGCGGCCACAGGCTCTACATGAGAACCAGTTGACTCGTCAGCATACCTAGGTACCCACCGCAAGATTACCGGGCTTAGGGGACACTAACGATAATAAGGGACTTCATGGCCCGCAGCGTAGACCCTCAAATAGTTCAGATTGCTGACCGACTTGTATTGACCGTAAGACGTGCCATTGAGCACGTATTCCTCGAGAGGCGCTGCTTGGAACTCTGCCGAGTCGCTATACTCTACCTTGTTTACGGCACGTTCATTGCCGAGATAGTTGCAGATCCAGTCTGTTCGATGTCGAGTTAATAAACAGGCAGCCTGACAAACAGGAAAGGGCTTGCAGGATGTACTACAGACTTACCAGCGTCGCCAGCCCATATCAAGGTCGAAATGCCAGTTTGTACGACCGTGCTAAGAGCGTCGAGAAACGACCGTGCATCGTCACCAGTATCTGCGATCTTGTAGTAGGGGTCATCGGGACACTCGGCGTAAGTGACCTGCGCGCCAATGGCTTTCATGATGTCCGGCCTCTGCAGATAAGCAACATACGTCTCCGGAGGATACGGATCGGCGCTCGGCTCTCGGATGTCGTAAACGTCGAAATCGATTGGGCCGTTCTCAACTACACCCTCGACGTATTCGTAGCATGCATTATCGGCATTTAGACAGGCCGTGTCCATGCCTGTTTCTCCGGGACACTGCTGCAGAAGAGGGAGGCATTGTGTCTCGTAGGCGTCTTCCAGCTGAGCATATAGCGTGTCATTGATGAGTTGGCGCCAGGTGTTGTTGTGCCCGAAATCGATATAGGCTTGTTCCTGAATGATGGGATCGATCCACCCATTGTTTATACCGAGAGCGACCAGGTTCAGGATTTCGCCGCTGGCTGAGCCATTGGATATGGCTTTGTTTTGAGTTTGAAAGTACTCTGGGCCCAATGTTCAGCTCCATGACCGACCAAGACTTCACTTGCGCCCGAGGATCTCACCTGCAAATTCAGGCCCATAATGGCCTCCGTAGCTCTCGGTCCACAGTCCGAACTCACGGGATTCGTAAGTAGGGAAAGCCTCGAAGAAAGCTTGCATGAACTTCCAAACGAAGGGTGCCGCCGTGACAGTGGAGGTAGCCTCATCATCACCAAAGCTGAACCCAGTACCGATAGGCTGATCGACGTAGAGCATATTGGCATACGTGTTCCACGAGTATGGATTTAGGCTGGGCTCGTCACTGCCATTGACGAAGTGGCACGGCCCGTGTTCCTGGAAAAGTCCAATCATGGACGAGCATCCTGGACCGCCGTTGAGCCACAACGCGAGAGGAGCAGTTGACGCATTGCTGCGAGCCTCGAAGAACCAAAACCACATGGACATGTTCGTCCCGACAGAGAGGTAACCGGAGTAGGTCTTTACTCCGGGCGTGGTCTCGCAGATGCCACTGTCCTCAACAATCTAAGGTCAAAAGTTTAATATATTTAATTCCTAACCTAGCTGTTTTCCCCCCTCCCTTTTGCTTACCTCCAAGGTGGAATTCGTCGCGGCGTGCTCGTAGACATTGTAAGTAATGCCATTGGTCTCACGCTTGAACATCTTGCTCGTTCCGCTGCTCGCGCTTCGGGAGGCAACAGATTTGGGCGCGTGCCAACTGGCAGCGGAGACAGTTGGAAGACATGCCACACCTAGGGCGAGCACGATATTGAGGAACCTCATCTTGTCTGCTGCTGTCGTCGTCTAAAGGAAAAAGAAGAAGAAGACGAGGAGGGGGCAAGGACATGAGCGCCACACGGCCCTTGTCAACTGAAGGAGGGGAGAGTCGGCTCTTATGCGGACCATTTATACAGTCAACGCGTACATACGCGTGCGACATCGACTGGCCCGCCCGTAGCGACTCGGACGAAGACGCCTCATCAATCATGCGGAGAACCACGCCAAGAGTGGGCCCCCGGGGTGGCAGCGTTGTGCCTGCATGATGCCGATGGATTACGCCGTGTAGTGCCCATGCCTCCCTACTATGTAGGCGCCCTTGCATGGGGCCGTCGGCCTCGCCCCTGAGAAATCACACACCACAAGTAAATAGACCACAGTAGTGTGCGTAGTATTCACAGTACATATGGTAGGGTATAGGTCACCATTGGGCTACGGGGGAGCATTCTTCATACTAGGCCATGACAATATGCCGAGAGTAATCATGACTCCAGATGCTAGGTTGCCAAGGAAGCTTATCTCGAGCTCCCGGAGCTTGCTGACCCGGGTTAAGAGGCCCCCACACGGAACGTCACCCTCTGTAAAATCAACCAATTCCAAGTTGAAGTGACCGTGTGCCCTTCTTCTATCCCCAGACACGCAGTTCCTACTATGTGTGCATTGTGTACATGCCTCGCCTCAGGTCATCTATGTAGACTTGCTAGAGGATGCATCCGTGAGCTACCTAGGTACTTGGTAATGATCATGAACCGAGCCGGGTTTATGACAGATGGAGGCCCGGATTGAAGATGGAAGCGCCGCAAGAAGTTTACGAATCTGATAAACCCAGCCACGAATTGGGATAAGGGCAGGGGAGCCACGCTCTCATCCTCCTTGTCTTATCGAACTGCAACCTTCCTGACGGGGTAAGGATCGCCGGCCTGCTTCTTGTCAACGAGCTCCATTTAGATCCATGCCGAATTCTGTTTTCAGATCTCCCCATCACGGCAATCCATTGTTGTATCTGCAAGTTGAGGCTCACGACTTACGACCCGTACATGTGTCCAATTATACCCAACATCGCGTTGTTTCACCAAGTTGACGCACTCGATTGTGACACTCTTCAACACTAACTAGACAGACATTTCCTAAATGTATAATGTTGCAAAATGCAGGTGGCCCAAGTTGCCTCCGTAGGTGCATCCATAGTTACTCCACTCGGTCATTGTTCACTCCCCCATGCTGTGGAGGCTGGATGAATCTGCTTTTCAGTGGCAGCAGTTGTCTACGTTCTTAGGGCCGGAACTTGAGCAACAACCAAACAGCTGCAACATCCAGCTGAAATGAATCCGCCGCTCCGAACTTGGAAAACGCTCAGACATTTGCTTCAACATACCATTATGAAACATAGCCCTACACAGACTCGCTCATGTCCATTGACGGACAGAAATAGTGCTGTATAATGATTATCGATACTAGTTAAAGCCGGCTTCCTAGTTCAGCATCGATTTTACAAAGTCTTCGTCACATTTGATGTTAGATACATTAGACCTTGGGTAGGTTGAGTGAAAGTAGGTGTAATGTTTGAAATGATTGTGGATTAACTACTTCTAGACACCTGCAGATGGCGGTATCCGCTTATGCGGAGCAGTTGAGCGAGCGTCCAACTCTTGCGAAATCACCAAAACTGGGGTATATAAATTTATGTACAAAAATAAGATTCTCGTCGTTCGACTCCAGATGTGGGTGCATGGACAACGCGGAAACTGTCGTTGTCTATGTCGTATAATGTGCCACATAAGCAACTTCCATCATGGACCCGTATCCGTCTAAAGTAGCCGAGTTAGGATAGCCAGGCTGTGAGCAGATAGTCAGTAGGGATCCATCGGCATTGATCGGAAACAATAAGAAGATACTTACCCAGGTGCCACCGACAGCAACGTTCAAGATGAAGTACAGACTTGAATGGGCCAGCGCGTTCCAGATATCTTGACCAACTTGGCTACCCGTGATTTGCTGGAACTGCTGCCCATCCATGTACCACGTCACGGTCTCTGTTGCCCAGTTGTTTGACGTGCGGTCCCATTGGATCCTCCAGGTATGCCAGCCCTGGTCAGGGATGGCAATCGAATTTCCAATGCCGGTTCCTTCGTTACAGACTCCTCCTGGGTATGTACCGCAGTGCGCTGTGCCGTAGCCCCTGAGGATGCCGTCGACTGTCTCCATGATGTCGAGCTCTCCACACGCGGGCCAGCTCCCACCCTGACGAAGCGACTGGCCCAGGATCCAGAATGCCGGCCAGATGCCCTGCTTGTTGGCGATGGCATTCGTGCCGAATCTGATCTGAGCCTCTGCGCGGGTGAGGGCTCCTGCTTGCGGCGTGAACGTGTACTTGCTCTCGATCCTGCCTGAAGTCCACCCGTAGGTGGTGGAAGAGTCCTTCCAGGGCACAAGCTGCAGAGTTTGGCCGCCGGAGCACTGGACGTTTGCCGAGGAGGAAGTGTACTCCTCCCATTCCGCATTGACGCCAAGGTAGCCGGTGATGATGTTCCAGTCGTCAGATGAAGGGGCCACGCCGGCCGCGGAGGCGAATTGTGACTCCCATTGTAGGGTAAAGCCTGAGTAGCCAGGAGATGCCCAAGCTGCTGCGAGGGTGGTGAGGCCCAGGCCAGTAAAGAGAGGGCCAAGGTTGATCGCCCACATTGTCCTTCCCGTTCTAAGGCTCGTGTGTGAGAATAATACCGAGGCGTATCTTATATACAACGTTCTAAGGAGTGTTTGGGTATGTACAGATTTTTGAAGGAACGGATTATCCCAGCATCTGATCAACGGACTGAGCTGGGAAAGCTAGATGAGGGACAAGAGCGTCTTCATGCGCTCAGGCGGCGATGGGGCAGACTTATATAAAGCCAATTATTCTGAGCAGACTTATTGGACGACATCTACCTTTCTGCGCGGCGTTGGGCGGCTACTGTCACATTCTGTCAGGTTGTCTTATTGAACATCCATGCCGACAGTCTTGTGTCAAAGTGGCAGGTGTAGTGGGTGCCATATCTGTCCAGGATTGAGATCTCTCCGAGCGAGGACTTGGACAAAATGCTAGACATATTGCCTAAATGAGCCGCTTTCAAGCGATTCGGAGGGAGCAGGAGGACAGCCAGCCCATGTGGCTTAATTTGGGGGGGTAGTATCGAAGCTGGCTTGGTTGTATCCTGTGATTCCACAAGCATCTTGTCGAGTTAGTGTCGCCGAGTAATGAGGCTTGATGGGAAGTCAGGAGATGGGCCGCGGACTAGGAGGACTGAATTTTACCAGGACGCGTCGGCGCAAAGAAAGGAGCACATGGGGCAATCCCAAGTATCAGTCTTGAGGCAGCTGTCAAGGAGGCTGATTGGTAGAGATCCCAATTGGAGGGGCCGCCTGGGACAAATGCAATGGCGAGTCTATGATTTTCATTGGGCGTGTCTTATATGAGGACTTTTCATTGGTGTGCCAGAACGACGGGCTACTCAGGTATTTGGCCACCTGCCGGAGCTAGTAGTAGCACATGGGAGCCAGCCGGGGCGGGAAACGGCACCAATCTGCCGGGGTCTTGGAGGCAGAAGGCCACTCCTGTTCCTGCAGATGAGTCCCGGATGAGCCAATGGCAGCGGGGTGGACAGCTGTCAAGAACCCAGAGGAGACGTGTGACGATCGCCTGTGACACTCGACACAGGTTGTGGGGGAGGCTCAGCAGGGGCCGTACTGCACGAGATACTAGCCTTCTAGAAGCCCGGAAGGCGCCGACGAGGGTGCGGGATCGTGGCGGAAGATCTATCTGCATTATGCTGATCCAAGACGAGATTAACCCGAGGTTTCGGAACGCAGCACGATTTCAATATCTACATATTAACACAAGCTCTGGCTCTAGGCGACTCACACCTACCTAGCTACATAATAAAGAGCAGGTGAGAAGTACTTCGAGACACTATCTTGCAATGTCGACCACTTGACAAGGTGACCACCTGGGAGTCATTCCATGACAAAAGAAGGGACGGAGCAATTTTCCCATCGAGGTCGGTCACACATGTAGTCCCCACAAAAACAACCCTTGAAATAATGTGACCAGAACCACTTTGACACTGTGACGGCTACCGGTACGGTGTTGGGTCAGTCCTGAGCTAGCCTAGAAATTGAGGAGGAAAAAGAACACTGCCTCGGCTGCCGAGCCGGACCGTCCCCTTTCTACCCTCCTCACCCCCATGACTTGGTCCGATTACTACGTTACCTCCCCCCCGCATCGCTATCCAGTTAAATCATCGAGCGTGAATTCCACGTTGCGTCACTTGGGATGGTCATGTCTTTGGTCATGATTCTTGTAAGCATGGCAAGTGTCGCGTGGCCAGGCAGGTGGAAGTTGTGGACAGTTAGATGTACCTACCTAGGTAACAATGAAATACCCACCTCCTGCAGCAAGTTCACGCTAGTCAACCGAGGTCTGGGGAATATTGGCTTCGGAAGAATTAAGCAGCTCCATCGAATGCTGCTTCCGCGCCTATGTCGAAGGCGGCTAGGCCTTGGCCCGACCAAACAGCACTCGCTTTGATGCAGCCGCTTCTTCGACGGCACATGCGCCAACCTCGCCATGTCACAGCCTCTCGGCTTGATTCACGTAGGCTTGGTCCTGCGCAGCTGGCCCGCACGAAGCGTGCGCCACCTGACATGTTACTACTTTTGGCGAATATTAAGACCATCGCGCCCATTCTGGCTTTGTAATGCGAGATATTTCTTATCCGGTGCTAAACTGGATGCGTCCTACTCCATAACCGTCCGGACACCGCCAATTGCTTCCAAAGTGCCGCGGCTTCCAGACTTGCTTAAAGCCATGGACCCAATCATTGGGATAGCCTGCTCCTTCTTTTCCAAGGTGGCCAGCTCGACGTTGCAACAACCGTTTGGTCTTGAAAGCTTTGAAGTTTCGCAAATAGTATCATAAGCATCAATTTGCACCTATATCGAGACAGGGATAGCCATCTGGTAGTCGACTTATCTCCAGCTTGAGCTCTTCATAAACCTCCCTCCCTGTTGCAATCGCACCGAGCCGCGACTTTTGCGTCTTCCGCGACTTCCGATGTCTAGATGTACACTCTTAAAAACTCGACGAGAGCCATGATCGCCATGGCCTGACCGTACGGCATGCTCGTGATGGGGATGTCCTTGTAGTGCTGCAAAGTGTTGCTGTGAAGAGCATTATTAGCACAGTTCCTGAGAAGGAGTATCGTCCGGCTCACCCCATAGCAGTCCCAAACGATGTGTTAAGCAGCTCTCCATTTTCATCCACATTTTCCATGACGGCCTTGATAGCTTTCACAGCCACCTCATCATATCCTCCCACTTTGGCACCCTTCAGCTTCCGGCAGTCATCGGCTTCAGGGGCAGACACGGGCGAGGACGGGTCGAGGTATCGCTTCCGTCTTGACTTGAGGATGCCAAATGCGAACCCGGCCGTTGCGCTGGCCTCTACATAGGACCCTTCCTCTTCCGGGACGTCCAGCAGCGTCCTCCAGAGGCCCGAGGGGGCTTGTAATGATGATAGCGCCGAGCATTGTGCCTCCAGTACGTCCCGGAGGTGCGACCCGATAGGGTCTGTTGCCACGTCGAGATTCAATAGCTCAATGAATTCGGGGATCACGATGGTCAGCCAGCTGTTGCCCCTCGCCCACCTCGCCTCCGCAAAGTTGTGCCCCAGTTTCCCTTGTTTGGCGCCGTCTTTGTAGAATTCCCAACCGTGGAAGAAAAGGCCAGTCTTGGTGTCGAACAGATACTGGCAGTGGAGTATAAATTGCTTCTTTGCCTCAGAAACGTAGTGCGGCCTGTTCAGTACCAGACCGATCTTTGCCAGAGGAAGAACAGTCATCATCAGCGTGTCATCCCAAAGCTGCTCATCGTGCAGGCTGACATATGTGACATGCTGCATTCCGCCGAACCTCGTGCGCTCAAGATCCCGATATGCCCACTCAGCCCAGCTGTCCAGCCATGGCAGGTAGGTTGGGTTCTTGGTCTTTTCATACACATATGCCAGCGTCAAGAACACTGCCATGGTGTTGATGTTTTTTGTTGTCCCTCCAGCAGCAAATCGGTTGGCGAACCAGGCCTCGATGATCTCGAGACACTTCTCGTCGCCCGTCAACTCGTAGTACTGCCATATGCCATACAGACCAACGCCGTGAGTCCATTCCCAGTCATTCCACCCCTTGGTGTCGATTACACGGCCGTCATCGAGTCTCAGAAGAAACTCACCAGTCTTGTCTTTGATGTTGACCATGCCATCGATCAATAGCTTGATCTTGGCATGTACATCGCTGGATCTGATGCCTTGTATCTCGGTCGGCATCTTGTGTTATTGTGTTCAGACACGTGGTGGATACAGACAGGAAATGGCAGCAGTGAAGCCGGATGCGAGACTATGGGTTGAGCAAGTGATGCTATGAGGGTAGCAGGGGCTATCGAACAGGCAGTAGCGTTGGAAGGATGGCAAAGGAGAGGCACTGGATCCTGAACCATATGAGTTCAATATTTACTTCGAAAGTAAACAGTACATATGCAGCTCGTGCGTGCCGTCTGCGGTGGTGTGTCTTTCCGGTCCAATACACGTGCGTCTTAAGGAACCGAGGATCTGATGGTGGAGAATCTGACCCTCCCCGACAGCTCAACAAACAGCAACAGCCGGTACAGCTCGGTCCGAACTGCACCGACAGACGAACGACTCACCGGGGTAGGAGGCGGTGGCCAAGCAGCCGTGAAGCCTTGGCACCACGACGGGTCCATGGAAATCAAGCACGGAGGCTCTACTGTACAGAGCTGTCCCGGGTCGCTCGACATTGAACGCCCCGGTTTTCTGCATTCCTCCGGACCCCTTTCCCCGCGGGGTCATTGGACTCGGGCGGGTCAGCCAGTGGAACCTAGGGCAGGGCGCATTGGTCATATCCACCGAGCCTGTCATCCCCACAGGGTCAATGTTAACACGAGACGTAAGGAGACTGGGGCGGGGGGTGGGCTGGGGGATTAAGCAACAGACGTGATGTGCGGGGAGACGGCGACATTGCGTGGTGTTCGAAGAACCAACCGACACGGCGACACCGGGCTAAGCGGGCACCCATGAGAGGTAGTGATTACCTCGGAAGGAATACAGCAGCACACTCGGCCGACATGTCACTTTCTCTTCACTTTCCGGCGTCGAGTCTGTACGTGGTATCCTACTATTGATGGCGAGTCGCTAGTGTCTGCAGGGAGGGTGATCCCCTTTTCGGGGTCCAGGATGCGGACGCGCTCCCACCCTGCCACCCTTGACGATGCCCACTCAGGGACGGCAGCTCGGGCCAATGGCCGCCTAGACCCCCAGAGGTGTCAACGCCAGTCTCCTCCCCATGCTGTGTGGGGTCTGGGGAAGTCAAGGGCCTGTCGACAAAATACCCAGGCACCCGGCCAAGCGGTTTCCTACTGTGTAGATATCTGTGTACATGTCGAGTGGTCTTTACCGCTGAAAGGGGTCCAGTTTAATCGCCCGGGGTTTTAACTCATCCATCAGTTGGTAAAATAATGGATTAATTATTGATAAGACTCGACGCCGACCCGGCCTGTTGCTCCGTCGCGGTTGACTACCAGTCCTCCTGTTCATCTTCGACCCTCTCCTCATTTGGCCTCCTGGTGGACATTCCTAGGGCTGCGTCTTTCACCGCTTTGCTTTCTTCTTCAGAGGCGGCAACCAACGCCAGACCAAAACATGGTGGCATCTGATACCCCTAGAGAAGGCATCGCAAGCACTTCAGACATGGCAACCGACCCAAACACTCAGCAGAGGCAAAATGCCGAACACGACAAGGTCGAACGCGTCATGTCGGCCGACGAGGTCGAGTTCGCCAAGGACCACCAGGACTTCGGCAAGGTCGACAAAGAGCTTGCCCAGTATGTCTCGGACGTTCGAATCGATATCCCGGCCGAGAAGAATGCCCAACTGCTCAGGATGATCGACAAACGGGTTCTCTCGGTCATGGTTGCGACGTACTTCCTCCAGGCCATTGACAAGGGCACCCTGAGTTTCGCCTCCATCATGGGCATCCGCGGAGACACCAACCTGACCGGCCAGGATTACTCGTGGTTGACCACTTGTATTTACATCACAATCCTCATCGTCGAGTATCCTCAGAATTGGATCATCGCCCGAGTGCCTATTGCCAAGTACCTCAGCTTCAGCATCATAGCCTGGGGCGTAGTGCTCGCTTGCACAGCGGCCTGTCACAACTTCCTCGGCCTGGTCATTGTCCGCACACTGCTCGGCCTATTCGAGTCGGCCTGCCAGCCTGCCTTTGTCGTGCTGTCGTCGATATGGTACCGAAGAGAGGAGCAAGCTGCCCGTGTCACGTACTGGTACATGATGAACGGAGCGCAACAGATCGTCGGTGGTCTTCTTGCCTACTGCTTCTCCCTCATCACCGCCGGCCCCCTCAAGTCGTGGCAGTGGCTGTTCATGATATACGGTGTCATCTCCATCTTCTTCGGAGCCTTTGTGGGCTGGTACATGCCCGATAGCCCGATGCGGGCCAAATGCTTTTCAGAAGACGACAAGCACCTCATGATTGAGCGTGTGCGAGACAACCAGACCGGTGTGCAGAACCGCATCTTCAAGAAGGACCAACTCATCGAAGCCTTCCTAGACCCTCAGGTCTGGGGCTATGCCATTATCGCCCTCACCACCACACTGCCCACATCAGGACTGGGCGCTTTCCAGGGCATCATCATCAAGAGCTTTGGTTTCACCACGCTTCAGACTCAACTCTTGGCCATGGTATTGGGTTTCTACATCATAGTCATCCTTCTCGGGTCACTCTGGCTCGTCAAGAAGACGGGGCAGAACCTGCTTGTCATGTTGGCTTTCGTTCTACCGTGAGTACTACTACTGTTTAGCATCTTGTTCTGTTGCAAGGCCAACTTCACGAGCCGTTGCATGCGTGAGACTAACGTCCTGCGCCACCTCACAGATGCTTCGCAGGCACTATATGCTTGATGGTCGTCCCCCTGGAGACCTTTGCCCAGCACGTTGGTTTGCTGATCTGCTATTACATTACCTTCTCCTTCTGGAGTGCGCAAACCCTTTCACTTTCGATGATTTCTAGAAACGTAGCCGGTCAAACCAAGAAGTCGGTCGCAATTGCCCTCAACTTCATCATTTGGGCTACTGGAAATGCCATTGGTGAGTCGCTTGCCACATACAATCCTATTCATCTTCCTGTTGACTGACCGCGTCTGTCTCTTTGCAGGACCTCAGGTATTTTTGGACTGGGACGGCCCTCGCTATTTCATTGCCTTTGCCACCCATATTGGCTGTTATGGTTTGCTGGTGGTCGATATTCTCTTTCTGCGCTGGTATCTGACCGCGCAGAACAAAAAGCGTGACCGATTGGCGGCAGAGGGTGTTCACGAGGCACAGGACGATGCATTCGTGCACGCTTTCGAAGATATAACGGACAAGGCGAACCCCAACTTCAGATATGTCTATTGAAACCGCCTTGGCCGTAGAAAATCGAGTGGACCAAAGTTTGTGTATTTAGAAGTCATCTCTCAGGCTCCACTCCAGTGTTTGCAGCACGAGCCGGCCTGAGGTGGCAAAACTGCATCACCTTAACTTCACAACGCGCTTGGACTTGAACTTTCTCTCCGCATTGGCTTGTGCCGGCCGCTACATCAGGATATATTGACCAGGAAAACAGCCGTTCCAAGACCACCCACACCCTCACTAGCGACCAAAGTCCCATTGGGCCCGACTGTCCAGGCGCCATCACCCCAAAGACTCGCCCCGGGCGCCGAGGCAACGAACCCATCTGGCAGGGCGATAGAAACGGGCCCGGGGGTTTCTTGGTAATTCAGACTCACCACGCTGATCATGGCCTGCCCGCTCGCCTCGTCCACCCACGCAGAAGCGTCAAGCTCGTTGGCACCGGAAACTTCAAGGCCCTGGAACCTCGGCGCGCCGAGGAAGAGGCCCGCCGCCGTTGGGTTCGTGAAGAGGCCAGCCATGTCCCTGGTAATGTTGAAAAGCTCAGTGGTCGTCGGGTAGTCCCACATTGTGAGCCCCTTGGCGCCGTGATTCACAGCGAGAAGCGTCATGACGTCCAGCTCGGGCGCGGTAGGATACCTCGTCCAAAAGGTCTCGTTTCCGAACGCCTGGGGTGCAAACCACTGCGTCTTTGCCCAGCCGATGAGCTCATCCCTGCGCCTGAACTCATCGAGTCGGCGTGGGATGTCCCCGAAGACGGTCGGGCCGATACCGCAGTTGTCACAACCGCAGCAGCCATAAGTAACGTTGCAGACCGTGTCGTAGACTGTCGAGTAAGATGTATTGGTGGATATCGGGTAGACGTCGGGAGCGATAATGTCAGCCCCGGCAGCGTATTCACTGTAATAGAAATCTTCGCAGTTGAGAGCGAGGGAGATAGGGTGGTATGGGTCGAGTTCTTTGATTGTCTTGTAGGCAAGGCCTGTGGAGTTGGTCGGATTGCCCTTTCCATCGGGCTCGTCACTTTGATACCAGCTCAATATGCTGGGGTGAGTGCGCAGGGCAGTGACTTGTTCTATCATCTCCGTCGAGTTTTGCGGCTCCCATATAACGTCATATTGGAGCCATATACCCAATTCTGCTGCTCGGTCCAGGTACGGCTGGAACTGGTCCCACGGGAATGGTTGTTCCCCAAGAGATCCAGTTGGGACAATGTGAACCAAATTGAAGCCGTAAGAGGCGAATTGGTCAAGTGAGGAGACGTCAGTGTCCCAGTAGAGGGTCCACTGGACATAGTAGGTGTATGGGAAGATTACCTCCCAAGAGCTGTTTCTTCCTCGCTGCGCGTAAATGCCCCCGTAGAGATTGTCCAGTCTGGCCACGCTGCCGTAGTCGGCCGGGTATGGGAGGTACGAGAAGCTAGTGCTTGTTGAATAACTTGTCGAATTTGCCAGTTCTGCGTTTACTGTCAAATTGTACGCGTCTAGGCTGGGTGTGAGGCTAGCCAATGCGATGGGGACTTCGTTGTCGGTTGACCCGACATCCAATGAAGCCGAGCCCACTGTCACGTTTCCAGCAAGCACAGTGACCTGGAGCTTCTGTGCTGGCGTGGTGATAGATGACTCGCTGATCGCTTCACCCAGCTGATACGACACCTCGGCGCCTACGAGCAGCACTGCGGCCTCATCTGTGTCGAGATAGATTGTCATGCGTGGTTTCGCCGTCAGCCTCAGCAAGGGACTGGTGGATGCCGAAGGATCTTCAAACCATCCACCTGGGTCGAAGGAGGAGTTGCTTTGCACGTGTGAGCCTTGCAGATGCCACGAGCGTGCTTTTCGATATGTAGGGTTGCGGTGGTGCTCACGTTGGCCGATAGGCTTTCCCACACCATATGTCGACCCCTGGAGGGTTGTTGAACTGGGC
Source organism: Diaporthe ilicicola (assembly GCA_023242295.1). NCBI lineage: Eukaryota > Fungi > Ascomycota > Sordariomycetes > Diaporthales > Diaporthaceae > Diaporthe > Diaporthe ilicicola. Next base: position 35,159 of record JALPVH010000181.1, on the reverse strand, counting down.
AGCCGCCTGAGAGGCGACCAAAGACAGTTCCAACAGAGGAGACCATCCCCACTTGGATCGATGCCACATCGTGATTCCGAGAGCAGTTTGTCACCGTGACCAGAACTGAATTGCGCGAAAGACCCCAACCAGACCGGAGCGGCGTGTCATGGCGACCGAGGCATTGACGCGCATACCTACTTATGGCAGTTGATGTCCATGGTTGCATCGTGTGTCTACGTACTTTACCAGAGCACTGAACGTTACATGGGCCCCGAAGCCCATGCCTGCCAGTCCAGCGTCTGACCCCACAGATAGGAGCTAGATTCTTCGGGGGTTGGAGAGCCCTGAGAGCATGCTTGCAGGGCGACTGCATTCGTCTCTCATAATGCCACTGTCCTGGCCGGGGTGTGGCAGACGGCCTCGGTTCAGTCACATCCGAAGACTCGGGCCCCGCCGTCACTATCGGTATTAACTCCCCGCTTGCATTCTACACAGCACTCCCTGATAAGCTGCCGGTTGTCACGCTGGTCCCGAATAAGCATTTCCCCCGCCTCGGCGTGGAACAGATGATTAACAACATTGAAAGTAAGGCCAGATTGATATTGATAGTTTGATGGCGATGCAAGGAACACACGTGGGCTCAAGTGCCCCATGGGGGTCGAGCATGGGCATATGCAGCAGTGTACTGTACCTACGTCTCAACACCTAGATTCTGGTTTCAAGACTCAATTCTAACTCTTTCGGCCCCAAAGGTGGGCTTCGACGGCTAGAAAGTTCTGTCGGCCAGCCGAGGTAGAATCGGTTCTTTGGTGGCGCTTCCTGTCAAAGGCAAAGGGCGCCATTGTGAAACCCGCTGGTGGGCGTCGACACTCCACAGCACTTGAGAGCTCCCTGTGCGCGGGCGGATTCGCTTTCTTTCTCCCAAACGGACCGTTGGAGCCTGGTTCAAGCTATAAAGATGATATATGGCTATAATTGGGGGCGGGTCCCTTGCATCTTGAAGGGTGAAACATCTCGCAGCACATATGGCCGCATAAAACGGTCGCGCGGAAATCCACCGGTGCCCTGGTTGGCCAAGTGTTCAGGGCTGCGACCCATCTTTTGGCCTTCAATCAGGTGCCGGCACTAACAGGCATGGCACTATCGAGCCATATTAAAACGTTAGCAGGAACGTCAGCTTATGCCCTGGAGTTTACTTCCTCCAGAGAGGCTGTGTACAACGCCGCAACAAGAACGTGTGTTCAACTCGATTGCGGATCATGACCCGTCTTTCTGGGCCTCTTGCGGCCGCCGCCATGCAGCCAACAATCCTCGTTGGCTCGTTGGGATCGATGTGCACCTATTCCCGTCCGCCGGCTCTAGAGAACCCACAAGGCATGTCTTCTAAAAGAAGACCTCCTGGGCCACCAACATGGTGTGGACGAAGTGGGACGTAGTGGGACGGAGTGTCTAGTAAATGTACTTGAAGAATGAGAGCTGCTTGTGAGCCTACTCGAGTGCAAACCCGCTCTCGACAATTCTTCTCATGAATCGACTCAATAAGCCTGCATCAAGCTGACACAAGTTGTCACTATGGGGCTCCTTAGCAAATTATGGCACGGCAAAAACGACGACATACAGATCCGCGTGGGATCAAACCGCTGGCAGAGGATCCGTAGTGGCCTCTCGGACCTTGGCACAACTATCAAACCATGGCTGCCACCAGTCAACTACATCACCATTCATTATGCCTACTTCCTCATTGTCGGACTTGTCGCGACCCTTGTTTTCTGGGGCGCGTCTCATCCCGCTCTGAGCATTGGGTTCTGGGACAGCATGTTTCTGGCATTTTCTGCTTTAACCTCGGCAGGTTTGAACACCGTGAACATTAGTGGTCAGTACGAACATAAACTCCAATGCGAACTCGGGAGCACCGCGCTGACAGACTGCAGTATTGTCCACCGGGCAGCAGGTCATCTTAGCTATCGTGCTTATGATGGGGAACCCTATTGCCATTTCCATCTTGACGCTGCTCTTCCGCATGTACATCTTTGAGAGACGCTTCAAGGACATTGTGCAGGCAGAGAGAGACCGCAAGATGAAGTCGACCGGGGCAGTAGTTGGAATGGCTGGCGCGATGTTTGGGCTGCCAGTCATGTCTACGTTTCGCTCACGGGACAAGACCGAGTCCAAATCACGGAGATTTCGAACCGCAATCACCCGGGAGAGAGAACAAGGCGATATGGCCGGGATGGGAACCAAGATTGCTAAATCGCCCGAGACAACCAACTCGTCACAGTCGAAGTCGCCAACTCCGAGTGAGCTGGCTGAGAAAAACACACATATTGACTTGGAGGCCGCGAAGAGCCCGTTCCTAGCTCCACCCAAGGCCAACTCCTCAGACATACCTACGAGCCCTGGTGGGCGAAGCATCAAGTTCCTGGACCGTATCGCTGAAGGCGAGCCCAGCCAAGTAACAGGACTTGGAGTCTCGAGTGCATACCAGCGTGGCAGTCCCCAGATGACCAAACAGAAATCTGCAGTCGGCCAGGAAACCGGTCGCGGGCGCCCAGTGCGCCCGAATCAGGAGCAGACTTTCAGCATCGACACGTTTCTGAAGCAGAACAAGGTCAATGTCGGGCGAAACGGCCAGTTCCACAACCTGACAGCGAAGGAACGCGAATACCTTGGCGGCGTTGAGTACCGCGCAATCAAGCTCCTCATCGCCACAGTGACCATGTACTTCTTTCTCTGGCAGCTCCTCGGTGCCATCGCTCTCGGTGCCTGGGTTTCTGTTAACAACCCTTTAGTCGCGGGAGAGAACGCACAGAACCCCTGGTGGACAGGCGTGTTCGTTGCCATATCTGCCTTCAACAACGGCGGCCTAACGCTCTTGGATGCTGGCATTGCGGCTTTCGAGGACGCATGGTTCCTCTTGGTGGTCACAGTCATCCTCATGCTGGCGGGCAGTGCAGCATTCCCAGCTTTCCTGCGGTTGACTCTCTGGTGCATGGCTCAAGTGCTGAAATACGGCACGGCTGAGGGCGATTACCCTGTCATAAAGGAGACGCTGGATTTCACGCTCAAGTATCCACGCCGCGTGTACACAATGCTGTTTCCCTCGAAGCCTACCTGGTTGCTGGTCGCAATGCTTGTCATTCTAGTGGCAGCAGACTGGGTTGCATTGCTGGCCCTGAGTATCGGGAATTCAGCGCTTGACACAAACCCTTCTGGCGAACGGGTGTTCAACATGCTTTTCCAGTCCATATGTAAGTTGTTCCATTGATATAAGCTCCTTACACGCATGCTGACAAGTTCAAAAGCCATTTGGTCCGGGGGCTTCGCCATCATCAGTCCAGGCGCCGTTTACTTTGATATCCAGGTACTCTGGCTAGTCATCATGTACCTCGAGACATATCCCGGGACAATCACCATGCGAAACTCAAACGTCTACGAGGAGCGCTCACTAGGCATCTACGCAGGAGACGATGAACCAAGTAGCAACGAGAAGCCGGACCCGGGAAAGGGAGACACTGCCCAGTTTGCTGCCGAGACACTGCTGTCTGTGCCCTCGCAGCACAACAATATGCCGTTCTCGCCCACTTCGGCCTTTTCCCAGTCCTCGACCCTGTCCACTCGTTCCATCAAGAAACTCGCTCAAGTCGGCCGACGTGGAACAGCCTTTGTTGGACGCCAGATCCAGCGGCGCATGACAGGCTTCCAAGGCGTCGGCGTCAGCGCACCGCGGAGGACAGGTCGCGTGACCGGAGGTGCATCAAGAAGCACCTTCTTCCACGTCACGCCTAGCCCCGCTTCCTCGCCGTCGCCGTCGCCGTCCAACTCATCGTCGGCAACAGTCACATCCATATCCGCCAAGAATGAAGGGGAAGTCGACCTCGTCTCGCAGCACGTCAGAAGCCAGCTCTCCCACGATATTTGGTGGATGGCACTTGCAATGTTCCTGATTGCCATCATCGAGACGAAACACAGCATCATGGACCCAGAGACCTATAGTGTGTTCAACATCATGTTCGAGGTTGTGAGTGGTTACACAAACATAGGCCTGTCTCTCGGGCTACCCAATCAGGCGTATAGTTTTAGTGGAGGGTTATATACGGGTAGTAAAGTCGTGATGGTGCTCGTCATGATACGAGGGAGGCACCGTGGCTTGCCAGTGGCCCTTGATCGCGCCGTCAGACTGCCTAAGGAGCAACTGGATGAGGAAGAGGAGGAGGACGCTGAGATTAGAAGGGCCATCAGTCGGGACACAAGCGTCAGGAGTCGCATGGTCAGCCGGAGGGTGTCTTTCGATGGGCCATCGGCGTGAGACTTCAAGCTGAAAAGACTCAATGCTTTACTTTGAAAATCCCCAAACCCAGTCTCCACCCTGGGAATCAATCTCCTCTTTCCTCAAAGCTCTTCTGTTCAATGGTTTCATTTATCGGAGGTGTGCCCTTCCTTCTCGCCTAAACCGTTTCCAAGATTGCCCATGTCTCACCAAAAAGCTGCGAACGGGCTTCCGAAATCCTTCAAATATTGTGTGCTGGAAAGGTGAAGACCAAAGCTTGGTCACCCACTCAAAGCTGTACGAAAAGGCGTAACTGAACGGATACGATCAGCACATTTGAATGAATAATGCCCATCACGAGCTGGGTGAAGATAAAATTTTGGTACACAGCACCTGGAGAGATCCGTATGGTGAGTTCGTTCTTGAAGAACAGCAAATCACAGCGAAGGGCATGACACAAGGATGTGATATAAGTGCTGTCCCTGGCGGCGTGCTACCACTGGCCCCACTCGTGAGGAATGATAGTCTGCTTCAGGCAAGCTCCTTGGCAGCTGTTTATCCTCCTTGGCATCCCCGTCACGCAGTAACCAGCTACCGAATGCAGCAGGTAGATAAGAGCGACGAGCAGCAGCTTATGCAATATTTGACCCGCAAATCTTGTACTATGTCACCCTGACATGGGGATTCCGAGCGTGCGGAGACGATCCAGCAAACGGCAAAGCCCATAAAAAGACCGTGAGCTGCATTGCCACGACAAGCCATCATCATGCCGCCGCATGTGTGCCCGGCCCAAGCTCTGTTCTCGTGCGAAAATGTTGTGCAAAGGCACCGGTTACCTATCAGTGGCCGTGCTGGCCAGCATCGTGCGCGGTGCCCCAGCACCGCTGTCGCTTGACCGCAGGGCCATCGAGGATGCATTCGCGGTGCTGGACCCCCAGAACTGGGTGAATCCGGATAACATGACATGGGAAGACTTCAAGGCTCCTCCTGGAACCGACTGGTCCGACCCGACGCAGACGGGGTCCATCCGGAACTTCAAGATTGCGCTTGTCGCGGTGGATTATCCGGATGAGAACTTCACCATCACAAAGCCTGTTGGGTCAACACCGTTCGACAACCCACAGCCAGATGCATCGGAGCTCAAGCGCGAGGATGTTCCCGCCTTCTACAGGGATCTGCTCAACAAGCCGCAGGCCCTCAACCGCAACCACACCCTGCACGAGTACTGGATGGAGGACTCTGCTGGCCGATATGGAGTCGACTTGACAGTCTTTGGTGCATACAGGCTCCCTTCCAAGTCGTTCCAGTATGGCGTCGATGAGCAAGGAATGAACCCCGGGGCGTGTCCGGAGGAGCCGTGCACCGCCGACCTCCGCACTGATGCTCTTGGGGCATGGCGCGCAGAGATTGGCAATGCTACTGCTGACACGTTCGAGCTCGTCTTCATCCTCAGTGCCGGCCAGGACGAGTCGGGGTCTTGGCAGGAGTTTGGTGTCATGAAGTTCCTGACGAACGAGGACGTCACGGATGACTTCGGTCCACCTGGTAACAGCTCCCTGCCCAACTACGCGAAAACTCGATATGTTGAGTGGACTTCGTGGGCAGCGGCGTCGACCATTTGGCCAAACGCGGGTGGAGGCTCCTCGACGCAGGCAGAGAGCTCTGGAGCTGCAACCTATGCCCACGAGCTTTCTCACCTTCTCGGAATTGGCGACAACTATAACAATCCTTACGGCGTTCCAGCTAGAAGATCCTACACCGGCCCTTGGAGTATGATGTCTCGGGGTAGTTTTAACGGACCGGGGGGCCCTCACACCCGCTGGCAGATCCCCTCGCTACAGGGCGGGACAATGGGCTCTCTCCATACTGTCCGCGACAAGCTTCAGCTCGGCCTGACAGACGAGTCCAAAGTCCTGATCGTTCAAAAGTCCGACCTCGCATCTTCCGGCATAGTCACGGCCGAGGTGACCGCTCGCGCGGTGGACGCCCCTGACGGTCTGATGGGCGTCCGCGTTGTGTTCGGCACCGATTTGTCGCCCTACTGTAACGTGTCTACCGCACCTCTGTGTGACGGCGGAGGCTATAACAACTACGACATCGAGGTCGTCGATCGCATGGGTGCCGACAGCTTCACGCCAGACAGTGGTGTCATGATTAGCAAGAGCAAGGACTCGGACTCTACCCAGCCATTCCAGTGGACCATTGATGCCAACCCACAAGACATTGACGTTGTGGATTACATCGGGCCCGATGGCCAAGAGCACAAGCTGACAGTCGGTGACTACCGACAGCTGGCCGATGCTTTGTTCCACGCCGGGACCAGGTCGGGCAGTCAGTTCGAGCACGTGGACGAGGCCAACGGACTGCACTTATATGTCCTCAGCCGCCGCCGTGACGAGCTGGGCGTGTTGCACTACACAGTGGGAGCACGCGCCCTGTCAAGCAGCAACAGCACGGGCATGGGCGGCGTCGAGCTCAGCGCCGGTGCTGTTGTGGGGTCCAGTGGTGCTTCTGCTGCTCAGTGCCTATTTGACCTCACCAACACGGGCAAGCAGGGGACAGGCGGGAATGCGACTCTGGCGCAGTATACTAAGAGCGATGTATACCGCCTCAAGGCCGAAGCTGTAGGGGTTAGTGGGTGGAGAGTAGAGCTGCCCAACGAACTTGCTGTCGCCGAGTTTGGAGCAAAGACGCAGGTGGTGGTTGCTGTTGCTCCGGATGAAGCTACAAACGCGGAGGCTGTGATAAGATTGACTGCTACTTCTGAGTCTGATGGGAGTGTATCAAGCTCGGCGGAGTGTACTGTCACTCGATAGATTATCCTTTTGTTTGAGGGAGTTGGCCGTTGAGAATGACGACTCTGTCTTTGAACGATGATTTGTCATCTTTCGCTTTCCAATTACCCGGATACAACCCACAAGAGCACTTCATCCACCCAGTCTTCTAAGTGTTCGCCTCCTGAACTACCTTGGAGTGACATTCAACTCGAACTGGGCCTCTTGTTCAGATGATGGAGCCCCAGGCGAATCGCCTCTTTATACATCGAACAATCATCATGCCTTCATAGTAAATATTCTATCAGCTGAGAGCATCAATGATCCGTCACAACAGGACCTTTGCATAAACAGCGGCCAAAGCCACGATCAAAGACACTGCCAAGAGAAGTCGGTTCATGGAAACAGATTCGATCCAGACTTCAGCGAAAGATGGCGTCAAGTTGAGCGGAAAGCCGCGCGAGCAGGCCTCACGTTGCTGTGCAACTCTCCGAAGCAGATGCTGCCGGAGGTCACGTATTTGAAGCACGAGGCGGTGCCCACCACGTTGTGTCTCGTGAGTCACGTAAAGAGTCTGCTTCTCAGCGTCAAGCGACCATTCGCCGTCGCTGACTTCGACCCTAAGCTCGTGAGTAGCATAGTGGTATTTAGGAAGGAAGATCTCAGTGACACGAGACTTTGCATTCGTTTGTCCATCAGGAGTGCTTTTCCATTCGAAATCGAACATGAGAGTTCGCGAGTCCCAATACGAGCGGGTTGGTACACCCGCAACCTTGACTGCATACGGACGGATCACGACATCAATGGTCCTGGCGCCGCGGTATAATTCATCGTCCTCATGCTGCTGATTTCGGTAGTCGACCGCAGTGCTATCGCTAGTGACAATCGAAAAGTCCTCGTCGTTCCAGCCATCCCCGTGCTCGGCGTCGTTGATCGGGTTGTAGTTCCAGAGAGTGAAACCGACAAAGTTGTCTTCCATGGCCGATATGAGGGCGTGCATCAGTTCTCGCTGGCTGTCATAGTTGCCCGTTTTGAAAGCCGTGCGTCCATTAACGTCGAATGGGATGCCGACTTCGCCAATCAATATTGGGACTTGGCCAAGGAAAGAATGGGCATGCTGCACAATGTTGCGAAGCTGAGCCGTATAGTTCTTGCGCAGTCCGGCTGCGCCGAAATAGAGGGCGCGTAGGATGAACATGCCCCTAGCAAGCCCCTGGACATTCACACTCATTGATGTGTGGACCTTGCTGAAGAGTACGTTCAGGTCGTAAAAATGCGGAGCATAAGCAAGATTCTGCGGGCGATGCGAACGAATGACCGTCTTTGTGTGATATCTTTTCTGGAGAACTTCATGGTCCTCGGCCTGCCACGGCGGCATGAACTGGTTAGGCAGAGGCTCGACGAAGGAAAGGTGCTGTTGACAGCGGCCGGACACGCGCTCTATAAATCTTAGCACAAATGGCGCATAGCAGTCTTGGTACCACTCAATCTTGTGCGATTCTCGCCCAGGCCGGTGGTCAAAGTCGAAATAGTCGGGTTGCAAGACAACTGGGTGCTTCCCCTGCTCGTCCCAGTCCCAGATGCCATGAGAACGCCAAACACATTTGCCCATGCCTCGGGGCTTGTCTACGACAGGATCTGGGCCGACTGCTGTCAGCCAGGCAGAGCGACCCTTGGGATCGACCAGCGTATGGTGAGACCGACGAGTCGGCCATGGCCATGATTTGACGTAATATGGAATACTCTGGGCGAATCCACTTCCCAACGCTAGGGACTGGATGAGGGAAGGGAAAAAGCCAATGTGCAGGTCCGTGTTGTAATTCCAACCGTGAAAGGTTCGCAGGTTTATCAGGCCGCGGTCCGGCTCGTTCATGGGCTCAAAACCCAGGCATGCCTCGAGGGATCCCACCTCGTCGGCGAGCCGGCCGAAGGCTTCGATGAGGGCGTCCTGGAGGAATTGCTGGATGGAAACTTGCTCAGACTTACCCTTTCCATCTAGAGGAGAGCGGAGACACTTGAGCTGCGGTGCAAGGGCTTCACCGGCCCAGAATAGCGTCGCCATGGTGGAGGCGGCCAGCTTCTGGTTCCCAGACGGCCACACAAAGGGACCACTCGGTTCCTGCTCGTTGGGTGGTGCGCCGGCCCGCCTCGCCTCGTCCTGTCCGTGGATGTAGGCAGCGCCCGTATCGGTGAAAGCCTGCATGTCCAGACCGGCAGCCTCCAGGGTCCAGCCCGGGGCGCCGCTCCCTCCACAGAACCGGCTCCACACGTCCTGGTGGGCACAGATGAAGCACTTCAGGCCATACCTGGGCATCATCTCGATGAGCTGCCGGAGGTAGGCAATGTACTCCACGTCCATGTCTGTGTTTGGGTTGGGCCCAGCGTGGGCAAGAGACTCCCACGTCACAAGCAGCCTGATCAGAGGCATGCCCCAGGCCTGCAGCCGTCGGAAATGCAGGGGTGCCTCCTCAAGCGGGAAGGGCCGTCCGGTAAAGTCGACGGTGCGGTGCTGGTAGAAGCTGTCGCTGTCCCACAGGTGTGTCAAGCCGTTTGGTGTGGTCGGCATCTTGCTTGCACCCGCGACGTTGAAGCCTCGCAGGCATATCGTCCTGCCATAGGCATCAACGAAGCGCCCGTCTCGGATGCGGATTGGGCCACCAAGCGCTGCCTCGGAGAGGTCTTGGGCTGAAAACTTGGTATCCATGTGGTTATCGAGCTGCCACCATCTCGAATGATCCTCAGTGTGGGTTGAGAGGTGGGGCTTAAAGAAGAAGAGTGCGATCAAATTACGAGGGCTGGACCGGATAGAAGATGAGGTGGGTGCTGAGGACAACCCACAGACACAACGGATACCGGTAGTAGCTATGCTCGCTCGTATGCAGCTTAACAGCTTGGTTTTGCCACACAGTAGCGGTTCTAGTATGAACAAGAATGATTGAAACCAAAGCCAATCGAAATGAAACCTTGTTCTATTCGCGTCAAGTCTAGGCTGAGGTCTAGGTGCACGCCAGGTCCAGGTGTTCCTATGGTTCAATGCTGATTATTTGCAAGTGGCCGGATCACGCATTTGGACATGTTTGGCCGTCAAGGGACGCCAGTCGTCGGCAGTGGAGCCAAGGAGTGGAGCGAGGGTCAGTCTTTGAACCCGGACAAATAAATTTCCATCTGCCGCTCCTTGACAGGGGCAGGGACAGGGACAGGGAGGGGCACTTCAAGCCCACAGGCCTGAGATCCAAGTCTCGCAATTCCGTATCTCCGGTGCAAACTCTCCACTATGGTCCGTGGGGGCACCTGGGCCTGCTAACAGGAGCGGTGGAGCCCCACTGATGCGCCGCTGATGCACTAACAGGTACTGGCGTCTGTTTGTGCTATCGAACTTATCGCCCGCAGTGACACGGCGTCTCTATGGCAAAAGATAAAGCAGAGATACGCATCCGGGTCGGCCAGTCAGGATGCACGTGGTTTGCTGCAACTTGCTGCTAATACAATCACCGATCAATAAAGTGCGACCGATACCTTATCTCTGTCCGATGTGACCAGTACAGGTCTGCAAAAGCTAGATGGCAAGGGCAAGGGCAAGCACCTAGGCCGGCGCACTCGGGCGTGTCGGGCAAGCACCATGAAGTATGATAGAAATAGCGTTTGGAGGGCATGGTCACATACATCAGGATGGGACGTCCTGCTGCTGCGGCGCGCTGAGGTTGCACCTGCACCCCTCCGAATCCTCTGTCCTCCAGGTCCCACTCAATCGATCTCCGCCGCATACTGTGGAAGAAACTCGGCCCCTGTTTGATATCTGGAGTGCATCCTCCGTAACGACAAGATGGTGAAAGCTGCCTTGGATCAGGGCGTCGGCTATGGCATTGTCATTGGCCTGGGCGCCCTATTCGCCATGGGTGAGTCTGCTCGCCCAGGGAGCTTCCGGCACCATCAAGATGAGAGAGAGCGGGCCGTGGCTGACCATGACAGGCATGATACTGGTCACATTTGTCCTCAGGCGGTACAACAGCGAGCTGCAGACATCTGAGATGTTCAACACGGCTGGTAGAACCGTTAAATCCGGTCTCGTCGGATCTGCCGTGGTCTCGTCGTGGACGTGGGCAGCTACCCTTGTACGTACATGTGCCCCGCGTGGCATTCCTGCGAGCATCAGCCACGGCGTACCGTAGCAGAACACCACCGCTGACTGGGAACAGCTCCAATCCACCGGCGTGTGCTACCGATATGGTGTTTCCGGCCCGTTCTGGTATGCCTCAGGCGCTACTGTCCAGATTCTCCTCTTTGCAACCCTCGCAATCGAGCTGAAGCGCAGGGCTCCCAACGCACATACCTTCCTCGAGGCCATCAAGGCTCGCTACGGCACCATTCCACATGTCGTCTTTATGGTATTCGGCCTCGTGACGAACATTCTGGTGTCGCTCATGCTCATCGTCGGCAGCTCGGCGACGATCAATGCTTTGACGGGAATGCACACAGTTGCAGCTATCTACTTGTTGCCTGTCGGTGTTGTGGCATATACCCTCGTTGGCGGCCTGAAGGCGACCATCCTGACCGATTGGATCCATACCTTCATCCTCCTGGTCATCATCATCGTCTTCTCTCTGACGGCCTACGCATCCTCCGGCGTGTTGGGCTCGCCGGGCGCCGTATACGATCTTCTCGTCAAGGCCGCCTTTGACCATCCTGTTGATGGCAACATGGACGGGTCGTACCTCACGATGCGGTCCAAGGAGGGCGCCATCTTCTTCGTCATCAACATTGTCGGCAATTTCGGCACAGTTTTCCTAGACAATGGCTACTACAACAAGGCAATTGCCGCCTCGCCTGTCCATGCCCTGCCCGGCTACATCCTAGGTGGCCTTTCTTGGTTCGCTATTCCATGGCTCACTGCCACCACACTGGGCTTGTCCGCGTTGGCGCTCGAGTCAAACCCGCGCTTCCCGACCTACCCTGACCGCATGAGTGAGGCAGACGTATCGGCTGGCCTGGTGCTTCCTTACGCAGCAGTCGCCCTGCTTGGAAAAGGAGGTGCGGTCGCGACGCTACTCATTGTCTTCATGGCAGTCACTTCTGCCACCTCATCCGAACTCATTGCCGTCTCTTCCATCTTCACGTACGATCTGTACCGAACCTACTTCAAGCCGGATGCCAGTGGGACACGTCTCATCTGGATCAGTCACTGTATGGTTGTTGGATATGCCATTTTCATTGCCAGCTTCTCCGTCGGCCTTCACTACGCGGGAATCTCGATGGGATATCTCTATCTGATGATGGGTGTTATCATCTCATCTGCTGTGCTCCCCGCCACTCTCACTCTGACCTGGTCTGGTCAAAACAAGTGGGCAGCGGCTCTGTCTCCCATCCTCGGCCTCGCCTTTGCACTTATCGCCTGGCTGGTCACGGCCAAGAAGGAGTGTGGCAACTTGGGAATATCGTGCACCGGGTCCAATAATCCAATGTTGGCCGGAAACGTGGTCGCACTGCTTTCGCCTGCGATTATCATACCAATCTTCACACTCATTTTTGGACTTCAGCACTACGACTGGAAATCAATGATGCTTATCAGACAAGGCGACGATCATGACTTGGCTGTCGCGGCTCATCTTGACCTTGAAAACACTCCTGGAGGCCACGTCGAGACATCAGCGGAATTCGAGGCAGAACAGAAGAAGCTGTCCAGGGCAGGAAAGATCAGCAAGACTATGACTGTAGTTTTGACTCTCGCTTTCCTGGTCCTATGGCCAATGCCCATGTATGGCAGCGGTTATATCTTCAGCAGACAGTTCTTCACCGGCTGGGTTGTCATAGGTATCATCTGGATCTTCTGCTCTCTTTTCGCTGTTGGCCTCTTCCCGATCTATGAAGGACGTAAGACGCTTGCTGAGACTACCAAATTTATCATTCGCGACATCACTGGCAATTATCATCCTAAAACGCAACATTCAATCGAAGGCCAAGGAGAGAAGGGTGATCGCGAAGAAGCAAAGCAGGTGAAGGAGATCGGGGAAAAAGAATCGCCCGGGGATGTCACGCCCACCGAGAAGTGAGGAACGGCAAATAAACTCTGAGCGTGACTCCATTTTCGTGATCGAGTTTTCTGTCAAGAGGAGGAACATGGGCCTATGGCGCAAAATACCTAGGTAAAGCAGAGAGACAGAGTAGGAGGGATGGTTCTAGAATTGTGGAAATTTATATACCCTTTCAATGGACTTATTGTAAAGTGGTCGTTAGAATTCTTGCGTTAACTTTATATATATGATTTGAGATTGGGAAAACACTTGATTTTCAAAATTGCAACTGGTGACAACTTTGATTAAGAAGTTCTTGTGCTATATTGCGACATTGATAGTATGTGGTCCTCGTTGAAACGTTTGCTGGTAATTACATCGCGACATCACTACCATCGAATATCACTTCTATCAGGGTGTAAGGTGCAAAGGCAGAGTGACGGGCCCAGAAGGGTAACTAAATTAAACCTAAAGGACTAAGTTCTAATCCCAGAGCCCCCGCTGCTTCAAAGCCGCTATATAGCCGAATAAAATGGGCTATATATAGGCCTTATTCGTCATCGTAATATTCGACTCTAACAGGTTACTCTCCCTTCCCAAGCCGTATCCCCACAGCTTTACTGCTTCCATACTGCTTCCACGCTGCTTCGGCACTACTTCCACGGCTTCACTGCTTCCATACTACTTCGCTACTTCCACAGCTGCTTCCATACTGCTTCGCTGCTTCCATACTACTTCGCTGCTTCCATACTACTTCGCTGCTTCCATACTACTTCGGCGCTGCTTCCACAGCTTCGCTGCTTCCATACTGCTTCGCTGCTTCCATACTGCTTCGGCACTGCTTCCACAGCTTCGCTGCTTCCATACTACTTCGCTACTTCCACAGCTGCTTCCATACTACTTCGCTGCTTCCATACTACTTCAGCACTGCTTCCACAGCTTCAGCGCAAAAAATCAGGTACAAAAATCAAAACCAGGGGTTTTTTAGCCCCCTCTTTAAGGCCGTATCCTCACGGCCTTTAAAAAATAAAAATAATAAAAAACAAATCTCTCAGCAGAAATCGAACTCAGAATCTTCGCAGGACTTCTCACAAGCCACAACTCAGATCTCAGGTCTCAAATCTCAAACTCAACGCTCTGCTAACTTAGCCATCTCGGCTTCGGTACTTCTCTGGACAAGCGCTTACTTATACCCAGACTAAAAGAAAAAAAAAAAATTCCAGACGTAAAGTAATAAAATGCAACTTCCGCGCCATTCCCGCACAGCTTCCGGGCACTAATCTCGACTCTATTGCTATTTAATGCGAAGTAGCAAGCTTCTTCACCAGGGATTCGAATAGCCACTTCGAAAAGCCCAGCGGGATTTACACCCGCCGCTATAGCGCTGCCTCCTCGCAGATATAGCGTTCAAAACACTCTCCATTCACTTCACAGCTAATCAGGCTGCGGGGGCTTCACTTCACAGTTAACTACTTCTACAATAGCAACCGCAGGTTCTCTACTTCTACGCTGCTTCTGCGCTGCTTCCACGCTGCTTCAGCGCAGAAAGAATTAGGTCTTCTGCACTGCTTCTTCTGCACTGCTTCTGCACGGCTTCTGTACAGCTTCTATACGGCTTCTACGCGGCTTCTTCTACGCGGCTTCTTCTACACGGCTTCTTCTGCGCGGCTTCTACGCGGCTTCTATGCGGCTTCTTCTATGCGGCTTCTTCTATACAACTTCTATACGGCTTCTTCTATACAGCTTCTGCGCGGCTTCTTCTACGCGGCTTCTTCTATACGGCTTCGTATCTTTTGGGCTTCATACTTCTGCTCAGCGTCTAATCAGCTATTGCCACTCAAAATAGGCCCGCCGGTCCACCTCCCGGTTGGGGCAAAGGTTCAAGATATCAGGGTATAGGGTGCAAAGGCAGAGTGACGGGCCCAGAAGGGTAACTGAATTAAACCTAAAGGACTAAGTTCTAGTCCCAGAGCCCCCGCTGCTTCAAAGCCGCTATATAGCCGAATAAAGTGGGCTATATATGGGCCTTATTCGTCATCGTGATATTCGACTCTAACAACTTCCAAGCACGGCACAGTCAACTGCTTTCGCAAATACCTACCCCTGTTATCAGCCTCACCAATCGCTTATTCAGATACCCAACTTCTTTTCACACAATGCTTTCTATGGCAGCACAGCGCCGGACTCGACCTATTAGGTTAGTTATCCCATCAACCATGAAATCTTGATGGTGCGGGGTCAGATGAACAAGCCCGGGGTCGACACGAACTCTCGAATTTTTGGTTGGAACTTGGAGCTCTGACGACCTCCGACTTCGATGGTTTCATGTTCGTCCCATAACCTTCCCATGATCTTCTTCCGAAGTACCGAGCACAATCTTCAGGCGAATATTGGCCGAGACATTCCAATGTTACTTTCCTCTCTGTTTCTTTGCGTTGAGCCGGACTCCCGGCGGCGAGATGCTCCTTTGACCTAATGCATCAAGCTCCACCCGGCCCGAGCTTGGATCCTGCAAGTGATATGCTTAAATCTCTGACACACTTGCTGGCTCATATTGTTGGTTTATGCAGACATGGAGTGATTTCAGGTTAGAAGAACCCTTCAAATACTGACGTTGGCATCGAAATCCGCTTGGTATTCCCATTGTCGGTTCTGTCTCGGTCACCAGCCGTAGTTGATATACACTCATTTCAATTATTTAATTACTTGCCATGATGTACCTATTAGTCCTTCTCTTACAAATTGCTGCTTGTTTCGCCGCTTCACCATTCGCAGTAGGTCGACCTAGGTGTCTTGACGGGTGCAGTGCCCAGCTGATACTATCGTTGCATCCAGGGCGTCAACATCGCTGGTTTTGATTTTGGCTCCGATATCCAGGGCAAGCACAATCTCAGCAGTGCTTTCGGTCCAGTGGTCGCCCTAGGCAAAGGCCACAGTGATGGCGCAGCCCAGATGCAGCACTTCGTGCAAGAAGGGCTGAACACTTTCAGATTACGTGAGGAATACCTGCGAAGTCCCCCTTATTCTGAGCTTGAACACTGAGTCTAGGTCACAGCGACTACGTGGCAGTTCATGATAAATAGTAATAACCTTAACGGCAGTGCAATCACCACTACGCCGGGTGCTTTGGCGACTTCGGATGGGCAGCTGAACCAAACAAATGTAGCGCAGTACAATGAGCTCGTCCAAGGATGCCTTGCAACCGGATCCTACTGTATTGTTGACATTCACAACTATGCGCGCTTCGAGGGTCAGGTCATTGGCCAGGGAGGGCCAACGAATGAGCAGTTCGCGAACCTGTGGTCGCAAATTGCAAGCATGGTAAGTACATACACGCTCTCGAGGTTCATGTTCATATTTGGCGACGACCATGGCTGACATCTGGCTTGTCCAGTACAGAAATGAGTCCAGGATCATATTTGGCGTGATGAACGAGCCGCACGATATCCCGAACCTGTCCTTATGGGCCGACACGGTGCAGGCAGCCGTCACCGCCATCCGAATGGCGGGTGCCACACAGCAAATGATTCTGCTTCCCGGCACAGACTTCACTGGGGCTCAGACGTTCGTCAGCAATGGGTCTGCGGGAAATCTCAGTCGGGTCCACAACCTGGACGGGTCAAACACAAGCCTCATCTTCGATGTGCACAAATATCTGGACTCAGACGGAAGTGGAACTCATCTCGAGTGTGTCTCAGACCATGTGCAGGATACATTTACGCCTCTTGCAAAATTCCTGGTCGCCAATGGCCGCAAAGCTATCCTGAGCGAAACTGGAGGGGGCAACACCACCTCAGTATGTGCCCTTCGCTTCTTTTGCTGCTGCCCAGGTGTGTCAGCATCAAGGGCTGACTTTACGTGATTACTAGTGCATTACAGACCTTTGCAACGAACTTGCGTTTATCAACGCGAACACGCAGGCTTACATTGGGTACACTGCCTGGTCAGCTGGTGGATTCTCGCCCACTGACTACAATCTGACGTTGACCCCCAAGGGTGCTGCGGGCAATTTCACAGACCAGGAGCTTGCGAGCCGCTGTGTTATCGGTACCCGAAATGGATCCAACGCGACTGCGACCAATGTCACGAAAACTTCCTCGACCGCGGACTCAGTACAGAGCACGTCGTCCCAGCCCGCGCTGCCACAAGTTGTGCTTTCTGCTAGTGCGCAGAACGTGCTAGATGCTAGATGGATGGGATTCATTGGAAGCGCGGGGATGTTGGCTGCTCTGGCAGTGTTGTAGGTTGAATGGAGATCAAGCGGGCGCAGTCTTCTTCTTCTTTTGAGATTTTCTACAATTTCTATTTTCTATATTCTTTATTCCCTATCTTTCCAAGGTTGGTTCTCTATAGGCCATCTAGTTATTTACTCCTTTCTATTCAGCTCCGTTGCTCCAATTATCGGCTCCGACTTAACATTCAATGATCCAGAATATGAAGCAGGCCGGTCAGATTTAATCTGATGACCCCCACGCTCCATCCAATGTTCCAGAGTCTTGTACAATCAGATTAATTTTATTCGTCTTTCTAACTGCTGATCATCGACGAACCTGACTATAGAGTAAGAAGTGCGGTGCGTAAGTAAGAGCTCTGAGTGGTATCGTGTGAATACAACCCGAACCCTTTCACACAGGGATGACCTTGGCTGGAGACAACTTCACCCCTGAGCCATGCAGAGGCCAAGACAAAGTCATCCCGTTCCTTGGCCGGCTCGTTTTTGTGGCTGAGATCGGCCCAGCCCTGAACAGCCCTCCTCTCCATCACCCAGAATTCTGGCAGAGGTCGCTCACAACACCCTGCATACAAACAGCACGGTCCAGTACCAAAAAGATATCAGAATGCCGAGCAAAGGTGTGCAGACGTACACCTACGTCGCAGTGCCGGGCTGCTCCATCGAGCTTTCAGTCCCAGGCCAGACTGTCGTCAAGGACGAGCTGCATCAGTTCTGGAACGGCGACCTCGAGGTCGAGTCCAGCAAGATCGACAGCTTTTTCAACAAGACTGGTCGTTTTGCCTTCAAGGTCCTGCACGAGGGCAGACTGATCACGGAGCAATGGGTCGAAGTGAACGCCATCACAGGCGGCGTTGGCGAGGGAACAATGACTACCATCGCCAACACGCATTCAATCGTACACCCAGACCCCAACGTGATTGTCTCTTACGGCTTTTACGAAGCAGGCCAGGGCCACGATATCCTCCCCAACCGTCACCAGTGCTACATTACGGTCACGCCTAATTATTCAGACTGGCTAGGCCAGGTGGCGCCAATCGGATCTCCTCAAAGAGACCAGCCCTTTCGGCGGCTTGTCCTTCCTGCGGCACACGATGTCGGGATGAATAGCATGCAAAACTGTGCTACAATTCTCAAGCATGCCGGCGGTGCAGTGGTTCGAACTCTGGTTGCGAACGAAGAGAAGTACACACAAGTGTTGGCAGATCTCGCTGACAAACTTTCGGGGCCTGCCGTGTCTCTGATCGCGCCAAACATCGTGTCCAGTCTCGCAATCACGCAAAAGGATCCTCTGCCGACCATTCTTGCCCTGGGGGCTAGATACTTTGAGTTCCGGCCAGCGCATTGTCATCACCAGGTCAGGCAGCATCTGCCAGACAGACTGTATTTTCAACACAGTGCCATTCCCGGGATGGCCTACGATGAGTTCCTGACAGAGGTCGTGCGATTCCTCGTAGACCATCCGACTGAGATCATTGTTGTCCAAGTAAGACTCTCAGCTTCTCCAATAATCCCGAAGTCGGCTGCCTCACATACACAGCATGGAGGAGGCTCAGTCTCGTGTGTCGCTCAATCCACAGCCAGGAGAATATTTTATTGACTGCTCAACGAAATCAGCTTCGATGGGACGGGGTCCCGGGCGACTGTGAACGGCCAAATGACGAGCAGCAGAACGAGCGCCTTCAAGCTGCCCTGCGCCAATTTGAAGGGCATGAGCAGCACGTCATCGCCGGGAACCTTGATGATCTTCGGAATCGGACAATCGGTGACTTACGGCGCGACCGGCGCCGTCTCATCATGCTCCGCGATGTTGACTCCTTGTCCACTTACACGGACGCAGGCAATGCCACGCTCAATGGCGATAGTATTGTAGAGGGCTTTGGCGCCGTGCTGCACCCGGAATGCTGCGGAGGACGAGGCTTCATCAACATTCAATGCCAGGCAACGGCATCGAATATTCCCAAGGCAGTGGTCTACAGTGTTCTTGAAGCAGGCGCCTCCACAAGCTGTCTGTTGGCTACGAAACCCATCTGCGACAGCAAGGTAAGGAGACTTTGGATTTCATTTTAACTCTTTCTAGGAGCAACACCTGCTATATCCGTGCTCTGTCTTGCTGCCTGCGTTAAGGCCTTGTAAGGCTGCAGCTTTCAAGACAAGTTGTAGTAGACATCTGGTTCCCAATTCAAGCCGTTTTCGTGCACAACCTCTTCCTCGGGACATTGATAGCTAACTCCGAATGCTGCAGACTTTACCGTGGGTGAAGCACAACGCGCTGCGAGCCTGTGGTAATAAAGACCTCTTGGTCGTGATGAATGATTTCTTTGATGGTGCGACTGCCGATGTGGCGATGGAACTGAGCCGTCAGCGTTTGGGATAGGCCGTGGTTGTATAATCGATGGACACTTTGACAGGGAACAATTCACAGCAAAAGCATCCTGCTGCCAATGTTCGATCGTTTCCTGAGTCTAACTCCTTGACGGCCACTGCCAACCTTGTTTCACACAAACCCAGGCTCTCAGCGACCGAAAAGTTTGTACCGACTGACATCTTATGACTGCGGCGTGAGATCAGTGAAGCTTGCAGGATAATACTTCTGAGTGTTTCCGACCTTGATGAGTAATTTGTCGGGCTCGCCGCTTTTTCAACGGACCGACCCAAGTCAATCATGCAGCGAAAAGCTCCTTGGTTGCATTGCCTCAATCCCGGATCCCAGCACGCCTTTCAAAGATCTTCAACGCTGCCTACAGTGGGTCGTCAAAAAAAACGCCACTTGCGAAAAACACATACAAAATACGCTTTTTGAGCCCCTTATAACACTACCACTATTGGAAAAATAAATATTTCAAAAATATTATTAAGTTTATTCTAATATAAAGACTTATATATAGGTTTTTTAGATTTTCTGGATTTTTATTAAAGTTAGTATAAATTCTTAAAGTTTAAGAAATTAGGAAAGAAGGGCTTATAGGGGCTTATAGGGGGTGAATTCAATAACTCTACGTTAGTAAATTTTTTAAAAATTATTAGAAAATCGAATTTAGATATAAAAATTATTTGAAAAATAGTGTAGTATACTTTTAAATATAAACATTATAATAAAAAATACTATATAAATCTTGCTATTTTAATAAGCTAGATGCAGCTATTTTAAAATTCAAAATTTAGTGGGTTTTATATAGGCATTTTCGCGAGTGGCGTTTTTTTTGACGACCCACTGTACATAGAATCGTGACCCTTTGAAATGCATGAAACATGGTTATCCTTTCTTCGGACGTGCGCCCTTTCGGGGTTGACGAAATCGGACGCGAACTTGGAACGCGAGGGAAGATGTCATAGTCCCAATTGACGAATGTGGCTGGTGACAAATGGAAATACTCATTAATATAATTATGTAAGCTGTGAATACAAGATTCATAATATCGGTATAAATACACACATAAACTCGTCTTCGCTGATATCACACACTGAAATCAAAGGCAAACAAAGCTACATGAATCAAAACCATACCAGAATCTAGGACTCTTCTGGCCATTTTCAGAAGCCCCATGAAGTCATCACAACCAACACAGCACTGGCACTCCTTGCCTCACACCACAAATTTCAGCTTCGGAGAAGATATTGACCTCATCATCGGTCTCACTGCAGCTGCTCTGGCTGGCAATGAGGCCATCCAGGTAGCACAAAGCCACCAGGACCATGGCAGCCACCTCATCAAAGCCGGCTTAAGCGCAGCTTTAGCTGTAGGTGCTCTAAACATGGCGAAGCGGGAACATGAGGAACACCACGAGAACCATCGCGGTCGCAGCCGGGAGCGCATTCAGCACCAACGCTCCCAGGACACGCTTGGGGGAAATGGGCGGTACCAATACGAGAGTCATAGCTCATCTAGCCATCACGACCGAACCCAGTCTTTCCGCGACGATAAGCGCCACTCTAGCCACAACCACATCCGATATCTTGACGAGGGAGAGCGTCGCCGCCATCATTACCATCAGCATAGATCAGACTCCATTGGGGCCTCCAGAGCAGTTCCAATGAACTACATCAGCAGCAGTGATAATGATTCGTTTGATGGCACAAATAGAGCTCGGACTTCCGGATCTGGCCACAGTAACCAGCAAAGCAACGCCTCAAGAGCTGCGAGAACGCTTGGTCGGCTGATGGCGCCGGGCATGGACCGCCATCAAAGCTCGTCAGTCCCGAGCCATGGTACAGGTCATCACGTACACTTCACGGACGATTTTCACGAAGACAATTCCTCAAATTCTAAGTGATAAATAAAATCCCGGGAAATTGTATTTCGAACCTATGGAGGCGTTTGTCAAATATCATGCTTGAATCTAACTCCAGTCCACGAGTGCTCTTCGGCGGCACTCGATGGGGTATTGTAATGAGGGCAAAGACGTGGCTACAACACAGTGAAATGTGGTACTCGGAGTGCAAACAACGTTTATGAGATGAAATTCTCGTTGAGATCCTGTACCTAGGTATGGTATATACAGTCGCCATAGGTGAAGTTGAGGGTGACAATACAGACTTTTGACGAATTTCCAAATATACAAGACACACATAGGTGCGGAATGTAGCAGGTAGAGCTGGAGACCAAACAATGCCAAGATGAGAAAATTGAGTCGTTGAGCCGGGCGTGAGCGTACATATGTAGGAGACGCAAAGGGCCTCGGTGGCTGATCCGGATCGTCAGGGCGCGACAATGGACAGTGGATGCATTCAATATGGTCTTCGACTCAGAGTCAATGCTTGTAGGACAAACACCAACTCGGAACGCGGTCCGATCAGTCTTGGCCATTTGAGCAGAAGATTGAGCGTGTTAAGCTTTTGAAAGTCTCAAGAGCCAAGAAGCTTTCGTGAAGTTAAAGACCGCGAGCACAGGCGAACACTTGAAGACCATATAGTTCTGATGGGCACGCGCCGTTGAAAGATTATTTAATACACAACCCTGCTTTTGGTATGGGCAAAGGCGCTGATATTTACGAATATGCTTATGGATCTGACGCCTGTTTGTCCCCCCCCCCCTGCAGACCCCATAGGATGAAGGGATACCCGTCGAGCTGGCCGAAAGTCGATGCTCTGCATGAGCATCATTAATGGTCGTGCCGTTGAAAATGCAGTCGCACACATACTGTATGTAAGATTGACATTGAAAATGCTGCCTGCTTTGGCCTGGCCAGCCAAGGCTCTAAGCCGCCCGAATCGGTGTGAACGATGGCACTGGCCAGCCTGATCCTTGCTTTATAGAGTCTCACGTGTAGGAATTCCGTATTCAGCAAGGCTCCTCCGGGAATGGCGATGTCAGCCAAGATGCCAGCGGATTCGCCTAGTGACCGTGGGGGCTAGTGTATGCATCACAGCCGTAGTGCAGCCGTTGTGAGCCTATGCAGTGTACCTTAATTTATCTCCCTTCCTCGCAACGGATTGCCGTGATCCGTTGTAGCCTGTTGCCAACTGACAATCCCATTGATAATCAAGATAGCCGACCTCTCAACCGACATATGGCATTCGGACTTGCCGTTTTGCCTCGCATTTCACCCAAGAGTCGTGGTCGGAGAGACCCATATGTTACATACTAAACAGCGCATAACTCCCCCCCCCCCCCAAAAAAAAAGAAGTGGGGGGGGGGGCCTGGGCCAAGATGTTACATATGTAGACTTCCGAAGCTGACAGCACATTCTCCTGACAACAGTATTTAAGATCCTAGACCTGGGCTATAACACAAATGGGCTCAATTCTTAGCTTCAGTCTTTTGCAGTCTTGATCTGTCCACAAACCTGCCACATATGTGCTTCGAGTAAAGCTAATTAAAGTTTTGGATACTACCGTATATCAAATAACCGAAGCAAGAATCTTTTGAGAGTTAGCTATATTGTTCCTGCCTACCTAGGTATGATCCAAGCATACAGTTCGCTGATCATGAGCCTTGGTTGTGATTCTGAAGACCAACTACACGTGGAATACGTGGCTAGTCATGGTTCTGCCTGCTCAATACTTACTCATCGGTCATATTTTTGGAATTAGTAGAGGCAGTCAGGACATCATAATTTGGTTGTTGTTAGGGGGGGGGATAAGGTAGCCTGGCCTCACTTAAACCGTCTTCACCTTACGGGTTCAGAGTGAAATTTTCTACTCGCATGTACGCTTTAAACGGCCAAAACTTTATGATATCAAATTTACTACCTGTTGTCTCATCTGTTGACATCCGTTCCACTCTTTATGTTCGACTCTTCTTGTCCAACTAATATATTTACACGTAGAAGTCATAATAAGCCCCGATCTACACTCCTTGGTATGTACCGCATCCGTACAGAATCAGTATTAAACTGAGAACAAACGCTCAGAATCTAGCGTCAGTTGTTCATCACCATCGATAATATCTCACGTTGATCCATGCCTCCGTGCCGGTCCCTCTGATGAACCAATTGAGTAGTCCATAGATCCGTACAACTCTGTAAAGGGCTCAGTTGTGCCTTCCTTCATATTGAAATTTCTCATTTCAAGCCGGCCTTCTTGACCAGCCGTCATATAAGTTGTGCTAGCATCGCTCGCTCCTGAGACACCTTTGCTGCTTCTGGGTTTTCTCGTCCAAGTCGCTGGCCATAATATCCATTCAAGGTAAGGTCGAGCTCTTTGTACGGCTGGGAGCCTTTGAAATCGTGGGAGAAGTTGTAGGAATAGGAAGCGAGTGGCGGGCATGCAGGAGACTACGTAGGCTGTTGTGACTTCGATAACAGACCATTTGAGGCCAGTAGAAAGATCTAATTGTACTGCGTAAAAGCGATAAGGTCAGAAATTCTGCTCGTTGTACCTAGGTAGGCTCGGAGCTTCGACATTATCGTTAAAACCTACAAATCCAATCGTTTATGTTTTCACGATAGACTAAGATCCGTAGGATCGTCACTGTTCAATATCTCGTCAGAAATCCTGCAATAGTTACATTTCAGGGAAGTGTGGCCCCTGAAGCGTGGCGCAGAGGCATCACAGTAATATGCTTGACGTAGAGACATACTGGTGCCTGTTCTGGAAGAATTTAACCAGAGTTAGCAAGACATCACACGGCAGAGCTCGAAAAACTCACACCAAACCAAGGCTGAACATGGCCAACACGCCCAGCTTCGATCTCCAGGACAGACCCATGGACCATATTTGGGAAATTGGTAGAACGAGCAGCCATGCGTCCATGATAATATTTAGCGAAGGATAGACTAGGCCTCGATCGATAGGATCCGGGCAGGTACCATTGAGTGGGGCTGCATATGACCAGTAGTAGGCGAGAGGTTCGCATGCGACGAAGAGCCCAACAAAGAAGATGATGAAGATGATAACGTTGAAGACTAGAGTGCCCATAATTATATAGCGGATAGCCTCACCTTGGGCTCGAAATATGCGCAAATAGAGGAATACGATGGAAATCTTTATCATGGCAAGTGACAATGCGTATAGAATAGAATAGCAGAAGAAGACCTTGGTGAAGTCGTCGATGTTGTTAATGCGGCTTTTGTACGTTAGTTCCCTGATACAGAGCCCGATTCGATGCAATCTAGAAGATTATATAAAAGAAGGATGGGCAGCCGTAGCGGGAGAGAGGATAGGTATACTGACAGATCCCAGACATTTGAAAGGAAGCCATAGTAATTTTCTATTCCAATAAGCTGTCAGACTCGAGTCGGGGCCTAAAAGTGAGGTGGCATTCGATTCCCTGAAGGAGGAAGGGGGGAGGCGTTGGAAGGGACGTCAAGCTAGCAGAAATCGCTACACACCGACGCTGAGTACTGGCAGCGTGAGAGCCAGAAGCACCTATGGCTCATTTTTAGGACTGTTTTACTTGACCATTACACAACTCTGTAACTCACTGAAGATATCACAAAGCTTATGTCCTCCCAAGACCAATTTCGCTCATGCTTCATTCGTATGGATACCATTCTCGCAGCGAAGCATAATAGCTGAAGGACGGAGGTGATAGCTATGAGGGCAGCCATTGAGCCTTCGACAGTGTTGGGTATGCTGCAAATATGATAAGTGATACCAGCCGATTCTGATCAATGCTTCCTGTTAGCAATAATCCTTTTGCTTCGTCACTGTCTACACAGACCATAGTACTCCAGCGACGTGCAATTCGCATTCAAACAAGCCATGAGGTCGCCTCTCCATGGTGGCGCCCCGGCCCGCCTGTCTGGGCATATGCAGCTTTCGTCAGTGGGCGAAGAGCACAACGCTGCTATACATGATGCCTTGCCATACGACAAGCACAAGTCAGTTGAGATAGGACGTATACGATGCGATGCCGAGGTTGTTGATGGACCACTCACACTGCACGGCGCAAACGTCCAATCCATCGATGGTGATCCAGCAGTCAAGGTCGTCGAGAGTCTGTTTCTTACGAGTACTGAAGACATTGATTCGGGTAGGGCTCAAATTCCGGGGATAAATTAATGGACTGGAATGACTTCATGCTTCACACACCTTTTTGACAATATGTCTGAAGTGGAAGAAAAAGAGCGTCATGGAGACAGCTTGCCAAAAACGGGAAATATAATTATGAGTCCTTACCTAGCTACCTAGCACTTGAGGTAGCGTCGCTCTCGAGCCATCAAATCTGAGCACATGCCTCTGACCTAGCGGGCGCTCGTTCTTGGGTTTTGACGCCGGAACTACCTAGGCAGATATTTTCTCGGTACCAAGCTACAGGTGTCACCATTCCGCACACACCTTGCGAGGAAAGTCAACCAATTACTGTTTAACTCGTGCGTTGATACCTAGGTAGTCTGTCTGCTTAACTTTCTGTGGACGCTTTTGGCGTAGCAAGCTAAATCAACCTCGGGGCAAATAGCCGAAAATGTCGCACGCGTGTCGCTTGCGAGATCTGAGCTAAGGTTCGCGGTCCCGCCCCTATTATAGATGACTCGAGGGGAAACCTATTTGCATAATTATTTGCAGTGAGCATCAGACGGACTCTTGGGAGGGACATCTCTTTCCCGGGCTTCAATTGATGATTCTTTGAACAATCGAGTCTTCGGCGGCGGCAGGATCAATACATACCGAAGTGCACCATTGCCAATTGAATTATTGCATTGGATATGCTAAAGTAGGATCTGGATTGGGCCTTCTCAAGTCGAAGATTCATATCTCACAGAAAGGACGAATCATGGAGCCGTGGATCTTTGGCCTTCGGTCCACGTCTCATGCGATCGAAGGGAGACCAACTTTAGAATCGCCATGGATCTGGCTGACAGCCAGACGTTCGCCTCGATGATTCATTCGCCAACGGAAACGGTGTTGAAGTAAGATGATTACCACTCAGAGACATGTGTCAATGGCAAGGGAATCACGGTGACTTGATGCCAGGACATCCCAGTCACAGGTCCAACTTAATCACGAGTGCCTCACATGTAGCCAGACTATCGATTGGCCTGCGAAGTTCAACCCAAATGGTTCTGCACTAGTACCTTATTGTTTATTGATTTGTTGGTTTTACTTTGAAGACATCTCGCAGCGGGAGATCTCGGTATAGGACCAAAGATCGGTCGTCAAATGCTGCAGACTAGTATCATTGAGCAGCAGATCATCGGCAGCATCCATACTCAGCATCATGAATGTTGGTATGCCCATCGCACGAGTAGAGATGAACTTGGTAAATCAATAATGAGAGAAGCGTGAGAGTAACTCACATTGATCCTCACAATTTTGACACAACATTCGTAGACGAACAGCCCCGTTTGAATAGGGATCTCCTGACATCACACACGGGCAGCAGTTGGGCTTGATTCAACTGACCTACGACAGTGACAACGGTATCGCTTGTGAAGTCATGGTCGAAAGATTTTCTTCTCCTGCGTTCTAGACTACCTAGATACAGCGTTAGGGTAGAGGCCGTCTTTTGTTAGCGGCTGGAGCTCCATGCCTAGCGATGACCAACGGACCGGAAATACTACACTTCTTTGTTAGGAAAACTAAAAAGCAACTCGGCTATTAGATGCCCGTTTTATAGCGCATGAAACTAATGGGGGCGAGTTGACAGCGTATTTTTGGCTGGGGTCGACAAGCGTGTTGCCAGCATGCGCTGATAGTTACGACAAGCGTCCGTCATTTGCGTCTCGCTCGGCAGTTAATCTACCGTAGTAATACACACTGCCTAGGTAGCCCGTGCATCTTCCAACGTCGTGTCAACGTCTCGGCCCTTATAATGTAACGAAGCCAATACTCGGGCCTAGTTTTGCGTTGCGGCTCCAACATGGAGGAACTAGTATTCTGAATGTACGTACCACTGTATTTTGAAGGCTGACCCTTCAGTGACTTGTTACATTTGGCCTCTGACATAGCGCTAAATATGTCAACAAATCTTACCATATCTCCAATGTTTTACATGAGCGCTGTCTCAAGATTCAAAACTATGAGAATGTTGCACAGGGCGGCAAAATGAACCTTTGGCCAAAATAATTATGTACCTAGGTAGGAACGAGCAAGGCTCGCCGTTTTCTTTTCTTTTCTTTTTTTGTTGGCAACCTCCACTCAGGGTGCTAATGTCGGTCCAACTACATCATGTGGCCTTGTCAGAAGCTTTTCATCAAAGGTGGGAGAAGGAAACACGACGAGTTGATATCTTTGATTCATAGGTCTGCACCATACATGTAATCAGTCCCTCAACTGAGCCAGACCAGTCAAATTCATAGGCAAGAGTATGCCTCTCAACGCCAAGACACTGCCTTCCAAGGTTGTTTCTTGGTTTTTTCGTCCACAACTGCTTGACTTGACAATCCAGTTCCCTTCAGGGCCTCACACATAAGGACAGATCAATCCTCCTATACCTACCTAAGTATATGTACTGTAATATATCCACTTCTCACAGCAAACAGTGGCCGCGCATTGATAACTCTTCCAGCAAGCTCTCAATCATCAAAGAGCAAGTAAATTGTCATAATATTGAAGAGAATGAGTCTTGATAGTCATTTTCCAAGAAAACGGAGATTCGCAGAGCAAAAAATCGAGGGCGCAGAGCAAACCGTTACACTATATTAATATAGCACTAAATTAATTAACTACCTATTAGAATTAATTAATTTAATATTAAAGAGTATCCCTAATCGCTTAAATTCCGTTTTTTAGCGTTATAGCGATAGGATAGGTTCTAGGTTACTCTTAATTGCTAGTTTTAAGGAGTAATAGCAAACCGATTGTTGCTTTAAGACGAGATTATAGTTTATATAGCCTAGGCACCCCCTAAACTATTATAGATTTAAGTAATTAGGTGCCCTAGCGAATATAGCGATAATATAGTATAATTATAGTAAAAAGGATATTCGGGTATAATAGCTATAGAGTTAATATAATGGTATATATATAAATTTGGGTGGTAAGCGTTATTTATATATTGCTAGTGGGGGCTATATATACCTCTATACCCTCTGTTTTTTACTCTGCGAATCTCTGTTTTCTTTTCCAAAATGGGTTGCTGCGTACCGATTTCCACTCTCCTACCATGGCTGTTTACAAGATGCATTAGCCAGCTACTCTTGACATCAATAAGAGTTACGGTCAGGATCATACCAGCCGTGTCCAATATTTACATTCGCATCATCCGCGTTCTCTCCGACATCATCTGGAGCAAAGTGGCAGCAGATGGCCGCCTACTCACACCATTAGCAGTCAGCGTTGCCAATATTATCTACCAGCGCTTCTCACTGCCCGGGTCTTAACTGCCGGCAGAGGTGCTAAATGTCAAGCTGGGCGACAATGGGCAGTTAACAATTGACCTGACTATATACTGGGCCAGACGGCCAGATCCAGATAGATGTACCTAATCTGGATGGCAAAGAAGGCCACCTTAATTTCAATAAGACTTAGAGCCAATAATAAGCGTTGATTTATTGCGGTATACCTAGGTAATGCTTTAAACCCACACATATAATAATAATATTAAGTTTATTCTTCTTACTAGATATATATACTTAAATTTTATTATTTATTATAAGTAAAGTAAAACCCCCCCCCCGGGCTTTTTAATATAATTCTAATTATTATACTTAAATTTATAAATAAGGTTAAACACTTATTAATTTTATAACTTTAATTAATATTTTTATTATTAATATACTATTAAAGTTTTTTATAATAAAAGGTTATCGTTTAATAGAAATTAAATTATAAATATTATAGTTTTATTTATACCTTAACTTATTACCGCTAAATAAATAGCTTATAGCTAAATTTCGCTATAATAAAAGTATTATATTATATTACCGAAAAAGG
Organism: Diaporthe ilicicola; assembly: GCA_023242295.1. Classification (NCBI taxonomy): domain Eukaryota; kingdom Fungi; phylum Ascomycota; class Sordariomycetes; order Diaporthales; family Diaporthaceae; genus Diaporthe; species Diaporthe ilicicola. The sequence continues at coordinate 5,639 of JALPVH010000181.1, read as the reverse complement.
GTTATTATTATAAAAAATATAGCTTTAATTATACCTTTATTAATATCGTTAAATAATATTAAGCTATAGTATTATAATTATAAATATAGTAATTTAATAAAGTAAAAGCTACTTTACTTTATATAAAATAAAGCATTATAATAATAAGCCTTTACTATATAATATACCCCTTAAATAATTAATAATTATTTAAATAAATATTATATATTTATTATTATAATATTTTAATAATAATAATAAAGTTAAGCGTATAATAGCTTTAGTTAATAAATAATAGTTTTAATTAAAGTATAATAGCGTTATATACATCTTAAATAGGAATAATAAGGCGTATAATTAATATAATAAAAAGAATAATAATAGTTTTATACTCTTTAAATACTTTAAAATATATTTAAATTTTAAACCCTATTATTTAACTTACTCTTTTTTTCTTTTTAATAAGTATACCCTTTCTTTATATATATATATATATAAAATACCTTTTTTCTTAATCGATAAAAGCTTAATTAATAAATTAATTTCGGCTTATTTAAGCTTAATACCTTTAAATATAATATTTTTAAGCTTAGCTTACCTTTTTAATAAAAGCCCTTTAGCTTTAATTAGCTTATCTCGCTTTTATAATTTAACCCTTTACCCCTATTATAATATAAGTTTACTTTTAAAAATAAATATTATAATAATAATATTAATATATATATAGCTTTATTAAAAAAGCTTAGCTTTTTCTTAATAAGTTATAAAAGCTTATTAATATATACTTTATTTACCCTATATATACTTTATATTAAATAAATATTTAAATAAAGCTTATTATAATATTTCCGGTATTTTATATATTAATAAATATTTATTATATTTTTCGGAATATAAATACCTTTATTTACTATTTATTATATATACTTTTATATAAAACCTTATCTTATTATTTAAGAATAATATTTTTAAAAAGGTATATTATTTAATTTTTTATTTAAATAAATAGTTATCTAATAATTTAACCTTTTTTAAAAAAGTTATTAAAGTATAATTTAATATATACCGGCTATTAAAGGTATATTTAAAGTAATATAACTTTAATTAGCTTATTAAAGTTAAGAAGAATAATAGTAATAAGAATAAAAAGGAAAAGAAAATTAAAAATATTATTATATTATACTTTAAATATAAGAAAATATTTAAAAGAAGCTTTTATATTTTTATTAACTTTACCTTTAAATAATAAATTTATTATATTATATAATATAATTTTATAATATAATTTAAAGGGCTTTACTTTAATAAATAAAATTTTTATATTTAGTTAAGCATTTTACTTATATTATAAAAGTTTAATAATATTTAAAAATATTTAAATTAAGCTTATAAAAAGTTTTTTATAAGCTTATTTATTAATATAAGCTTAATAAATAAATATTTTATTTAAAACGTTTCTTTATTATACTTTTATTTTAGCTATTAACTATTTTATTTATTTAAGTTTCCTTATTAAGCTGGAACGATAATAAGTATTTAAAAAGGATAAGATATAATATATCTTTTAAATTAATATAATAGGTTTTACTATATAGGACTTTTTATAGTAACTTATTAATCTTTTATAAGCCTGTCTATAGTTAGAAGCCGCTATTCTGCGCTAATAGCTATAGCGTTAGGCTGCGCCTATTTATGCCAGTGCTTTTAATAAGCTATTAGCCCGTCGAGGTTAAAGCTATTATAGGCTGCGAGTAACCTAGTTTAACGCCGTTAAGCATTATGCGAAAGTGCTATTGTTGTATAACTTAGGCGAATATAAGTTGCTCGAAATAGGCGATATTAAAAAGCCGCCATTGCCCTAAAGGTTCTGGCTTTACTTTGTAAATATATACCTATTATAACCTTTTCCGTAAGACTATTTAAAAGCAATTATTTAGCCTGCCGCGCTACTAAAACCGAGATGACAGTTAAGCTTAAACTACCACTTATATGCGCTAGGTAAGGCTACTATATTTTATTATCTAGATGCGTGGATCTAATAGCTTATAAATAGCTATAGAAATAGACTTTAAATATAATAAGTAAATCTTTACCTAGGTAAGAAGTTTTTTTATTAGGGTAAAGAAGTGTAAAGATAAGTAACCTTCCTTATTTAAGTAAATAGATATATTTATTATTATCTTAAAGATATATAAGATTTATTTTAAAGAAATAGAGGAATTTATTGCTTATAAAGCAATAATAAATAATAAGCCGAAAAAAGGATTAAAGGTTATAAATCTAATACGCTTTTTTAAAAAGGTTTACCTTTTATTTAAATAGATTAAAGAGATAAAGCCTAGTTATAGAAACGCAATATAGTTAAATAAAATTTAGTTTAAAAAATATATAATTATAGGTCTTTTAACCTTATATTTAGGAGGTTTATTTTAGCTATATATTATAAATATTTATATATTTAAGCTTTATAATTACTTTTCTATATTTATTAATAATTAATTAAATTATTTATTAATTATTATTATATAGCTATAAAAAGCTTTTTAAATTAATAACGAAATCTTAAAATAATTATTTTAATATTATAAGCTTTTTTTTAATATATATTACCCTTAATAGCTTAGCTTTTATTATAAATATTATAATAATATCTTATTAAGCTATTTTTTAGCTAATTAACCCGCTATATAGATATATTATATATTTATATAATAAATAGCGTATTTTTTATTATTTATAAATAAAGTATTAAATATAAAGATTAAAATCTCTTTTTATTTACTTTTATATTAAATAATAAATATATAAATAATATATAAATATATTATATATTACTTAGCTACTTTAAAATACTTAAATTCTAGGTTAAATAAATAAAAGAAAAGTTATATAGCTATATATACTATATTTATTTAAATTATAATTTCTATATAAAAAATAAAGTTAATTTTTTTTTAAAATCCTTTAATCTATTTTTTTATTACCATTTTATTATACTTTTATAATAATATATTTAAAAATAATATATTTAATAAAATACCTTTAATTAAGCTAAAACGCTTAATAATCTTCTTAATATATAAGTTATAAGCTAAATAAAGCCTTTTAGCCGCTTAATTTCTTATAATATATATCTTAAAATACTATTTTATATTTTTTTAATTCTTTATATTATATATATTTTTAAGGCTATTAATTATTTTCCGAATTTTTAGCTTATCCTTTTAATAATAAAAAATTAGATAATTATTTATATAAAAAATTATTATAATAATCTTTTATTTATTTTAAAAAAAATAGTTCTCTTTTATATTTAATATTAAGCTAAGCTTTTAAAAAAATAATATAAATTTTTTATATTAAAGAAATAATATATCTTTTAATTTATAAAGTATGCTTATAACTTTTAAATACTTTCCCTACTTTTTAAATTTATTAAAAAGCTTATAATATATAAAATTCTTTATTAATAGCGTATTTAAAAATATATTAATAATATTAAATTATTTAATTTTAAAGTTATTATATATTATTATAGCTATTATAATTTAAAAAATCCTTATAATAAATATAATAATATATATTTCTTATAAAGGGTTATATAGCTATAAATCCCTTTATATTATTAAATATACTTTTTCTTATTTAAAAAATTTATTTTTATTTTATTTATTTATAAAAAAAAACCTATTTAAAAGAAAGTAAATAATTATTAATTAAAGCTTAATTTATTTATTTTTAAGCTTTTATATTAAATTAAATATATAGCTTAAAATAAGCTACTTTAATAAATAAATTATAAGCTAAATAATTTTAAAGCTTTTTCTAATTTTTTAAAGGTAATTTAAATAGCTTACTTTTATATAATCTTTTTTTTATTAAAAAAAGCTATATTTTAATAAGCTATAAAATACTATTATATTATAGCTTAAAATATTAAATATAATATTTTATATATTTAATTACCCTTCTTTTATACCTTTAGCTAATTAAGTATAAAGATATTAAAAAAAAGTAATTATTTATAAGCTTTTAAAATATTAATTAATTTATTTTTATAAAGCATTATAATATATATTTCTTTATTTTTTAAAAAAAGGTTTTAATAATATCGGTTTATTTATAATACTTATTATATTTATAATACTTATAATAATATTTCTATATATATTATAATTATATTATTAATATTCTTTTTTAATAAAAAGAACTTTTTTATATTTATTTTTAAGGTTTAATATATAAAAGAATTTTATATATTTAATCTATTAAATTTATTAATTTAAATAAAATTACTTTATTTTAAAAAAGTAATCTTTTAAATATCTTTAAATACCTTATTACCTTTTAATATTTATTATAAACTATTTATCTTATTTAAATTCCGTCTTTTAAAGCTAGAAATATAATAAGTAAGGGGAAGGAAGTTAGTTAAGGCTATAGCTCCCCCTTCCTTTATAAACCTTAGTTTACTTTATATTTAAGCTTTCGCAAGTAACTTTATATAGTAAAAAGTATTTATTATACTATTAAATACCTTCTAAAAGGTTTTATAGGCGCTTAATAGGGAAAAACCTATAATATAGGAAGAAAACCTTATTAATTAAAAAGATATAATAACTAATAGTAATAGGTATATAATTATAGGGAAATAGTTAAAATAAATAATCTCGCCCTTTAATATTAAAGGGGTATATTAGAGGGAGGGCAGGTTAAAAGGTAATATTAGCGGGATTTAAACCTATACCCTTTATATTACTAGCGTAAAAGGGTACCTTAATACTTAACTAATACACTATAGTGCCTTAATATTTATTATATTAATTTAGATATTTAATTTAAGCTTTATAAACCTATTAAAATCTTACTTTTTATCTTTAAGCTTATAACTAATATATTTAAAGGCTTTAAATTAAAATTTTCTTTTAGCTAATTTAATAAATAATTTAAAATATTAAATATTTTATATATTAATTAATATATTAATACCTTTTAATTAATAATTTTAAGAAATATATTTATATATTTTATTACGCTTAATTTATTATTCTTTATTTTAAGCTTATAAAAAACTTATTTATTAAAAGTTATATTTTATATAATAATTATTTAATTAAATATAAAAACTTAAATATAATAAATATTTATTATTTTATAGCTAATAAGATATTTAATATAAATATATAATTTAACTTTATATATTTATTTATATTAGCTAGCTTTTTAATCTTTTTAAAGTAAATATATTTAATAGCTATATATAAATATATTTATCTAATTTAATTATAAATTTATTATAAGCTTATAAACTTTTTAAGAAGTATATTAATAGAAATATTAAGTAAATTATATTTTTAAAATATAATTTAATAACTTTTATAAGCTCCCTTAATATAATAATTTATTAAAAAGATATATAGTTATTATATAAGCCTATAGCTAAAAATACTTAAAAAGATTAGCTATTATATATATTTTAATTACTTTAATTATAAACTTTTATTTTATATATTTACTTTTTTTATTTAATTTATATATATTTATAAATATAAGCTTAATTTTAATTTCCTTATATATATATTATACTATATAGTTTATTATATTATATAATAAGATTATTAAATAATTATTATCTTAATAAATTTTATAAATAAAAAGCT
>JALPVH010000180.1:0-112855 GCA_023242295.1 Diaporthe ilicicola | reverse complement strand
AAGCTTTAATTATATAAAATATAATTAATTTAATTAATATTTTAATTATAATAATATTAATAAATATTAATTTAAAACCTTTTCTAAATTTAATAAATACTTTACCGGCTTATAAAAAGTTTATTATTATTATTAAATTATTTTAATAAAAGGTAAAATACTATTTATAGCTAGCTATAAAGAATTTTATTATATTAATATTTAAAATAATACTTTAAAATCTTAAATATAAATATTACCCTTTAATTATAAATTAATTAATAAATATATTTATATTATTAATAGCTTTTTTTTTAAAAGATAAGGGTATAAAGAAAGACGCTATTTATTATAAATATTATTATCTTTTTATTATTAATATAAATATTTTTATTATTATTATTAAAAATATTTAATTTCTTTAATTTATAACCTTTATAATTAATAATATAAGTAGTTATATTTTAATTTATTATAGGTTAATTATAATATTAATATTAAATAATAAATTAGCTTTATAATTATTATCTTTTTTTTTAAGTTAATAATTATCGGTTTAAGATTTATTAATAATAACTTTTTTAAAATAATTATTTTTAAAATAAGGCTTTAAAGCCTTTTTAATAATTATTATTATATTAATAATTAAGATATATTACTTCTATTTTATTATTAGCCTTTTTTAAGTTTTAAATAAAGGTATTTTAGGTTTTTTAAATAAAATAAATATTAAGGTAAAATTTAAGATTTTAAAATAGCTTTTTATATAATTCCGTTAATATAAAGAAAACCGCTTTAAATTCTATTATTTTAATATAAATATAAATAACCTAATTATAAAAAACCTTATTACCTTTATAGCTAAATTTAAATATTTATTAATATAGCTATAATTTTTTAAAGAAAAGGTAGAAAATCTTATAAAGGCTTTTATTAATATTATCCCTATTATTTTAAAAGATTTAAAAAATTGTTTATATTTAATTATTATAATATTACTATTAATTAATATTAATATTAAAATATATTTTTAGCTTATAATATATTATATTAAAGGTATTATTATAGCTAATATAATAAATAAAATAATTTATTATATAGCCTTTAAGAATTTTTAATAATATTATATAAAATTAGCTAGGTTTTATCTTATTATACCTATAATAAAAAAGAAAGATTTATAACTTATTATTAAAAAGGTTATATATTTTTTTATTTTATTTATAATTATTATTTTAATTTTTTATAAATCTTAAAATTCTTTTAAAATTAAATCTTTTATTAAAATAAAATTTAAAAAAAAGATATTAGTAAAAGTTATATAATATTTTCGCTATTATAAATATTAAATATAATATTTCTTTTTAATAATATAGAATATTTATTACTTATAATTATTAATATTTATAAGTTTTATAATTTTCTTTTTAAAGATAAAATCTTTATAAGATTATATATAAATTAATTTACTTTTTTATATATTTTTTCTTTTACTTATAAAGAAAAAGAAAAAGCTTAAAAAAAAGGAAAGGCTTAAAAGGGAGAAAAAGCTTAAGGAGAAAAAGAAGCTTAAAAAAAAGGAAAAGCTTAAAAGGGGTAAAGCTACTTTTAATATAGCTTTTACTATTTATAATAAAGTAATAAAAAGCTATTTTCTAGCTATTAAAAAAATAAAAATGCCTTTAAATTAATATTATAAAAAGGGTAAAATACCGGTTAAAATTAAAGTTAATTTTTAATAAAGATAATAAGTTATTCCGGATTATATAAAGCTTAACTATTTTTTATATTAAGAAATATTTATTATTATTTTTAAAATAAATATAAATTTTTATTTATTCTTATTATACTTTAAAGTTTTATATCTTTTTATTTAGGGCTTATTTTAAGAAAAAATAAATTATAAAGTTATTTTTTAATCTTTTTATTATTAATTTTTAAATAAATTTCTTTCTTTTAAAAAATTACTTTTAATTTATAAATTTATTATAGTTTAATAATATTAAATATTTTTATAATCTAAATTTTAAAATTATTTTAAAAATAAATAAAGAGAATATTATTAATAGCTTTACTTTTTTAAAATATATTTACCTTATAAGTAAGGTATATAATAAGCTTTATAAAGGATTTTTTTAATTTTATAATTAAATTAATATAAATAAAGTTTATAGCCTTTTATTTAAAAAATTTAACCTTTAAGTATATCTTTTTAAGTTTTTATATATATATTTTTTTCTATTTATTATAAAAAAAATTTATAAATTCTTTAAAAAAAAATATTTTTAAAGTTTTCTATTTTTAAAAAATATTATAATATTTATTATTATAGCTTATAACCGGCTTAATAAATTATTTACCTTTAAATAATAATTTTTAATAAGCGAAAGTATTATTATATAATTTAATTAATAAAGTTATTTCTTTTTTTAAATTATTTAAAGAAAATAATAATTAATAATAGCTGCCGCTAATTATTTAAAAGAAAGAGTAATTATTTAAAAAAGGGGGAAAATAAGCGAAATTTATTATAATATTTTTATTATTATTATTATCGGTAGTAATAATAATATTAATACTTATAATATTAATAATAATAATAAAAAAAAAAGTAAATAAAGTAAATAAAAATAAAAAAAGATATAAGTTATAAATAAAATATAAAATATAATAAAATCCCCGGTTAAATTTATATAAAAATAATAATTTTAAGTTTTAAAGGTATATTAATATAATAAAGATAAATTAAGTAATAATATTAGCTAAATTATTTTAAATATATTTTAAATATTATAAACTATTTAATAAAATTAAATCGGTTACTTTTTCGGCTAACTTATAATATACTTTATATAGAGAAAAGATAGGGTTTTTATACTAATTAAAGTTTTTTTTTAATTTTAAGCTTTTAAAGGTTTCGATTTATATCTATTATAAAGGTAAGGAGAAAGGGCTAAAGAAAGAAAAGGTTAAAAAAGTATTTAAAAAAGAAAGGGTTAAGGGAAAAAGCGCTTTTAATTATAGCGTTCTTTTTAATTTAAGCTAAAGGAAAGGTTAAAAAAGAAAGGGATTATAATATCGACTATTTTATTTATTTAAGTTCCCCTATTAAGCTGGAATAATAGTAAGTATTTAAAAAGGATAAGGTATAATATATCTTTTAAATTAATATAGTAGGTTTTACTATATAGGACTTTTTATAGTAACTTATTAATCTTTTATAAGCCTATCTATAATTAGAAGCCGCCATTCTGCGCTAGTAGCTATAACGTTAAGCCGCGCCTATTTACGCCGGTGCTTTTAATAAGCTCTAATTCCATTATTAGCTTATAATTATATATATACCATTATAATAGATAGGGAGGAGCCGGTATTATCGAGGTTAAAGCTATTATAGGCTATAAGTAACTTAATTTAATACCGTTAAGCACTATATAAAAGTGCTATCGCCGTATAACTTAGGCCTTTAAGTTACTCGAAATAGGTAATATTAAAAAGCCGCTATTGCCCTAAAGATTCTAGCTCTGCTTAAATATATACCTATCACAACCTTTTCCGCAAGACCACTTAAAAGTAATTATTTAGCCTACCGAAACCGAGACAACAGTTAAGCTTAAACTAGCACTTATATACACCTACTAAGTAAGTTTATAGCTGCAGTTAAAACAGATAGGTAAGGCCACTATATTCCATTATCTAGATATATAGATCTAACAGCTCTGCTATAAATAGCTATAGAAATAGACTTTAAATATAATAAGCAAATCTTTACCTAGGTAAAAAGTTTTCTTATTAGGGTAAAAAAGCGTAAAGATAAGAAACCTTTACTATTTAAGCAAATAAATATATTTATTATTACCTTAAAGATATATAAGATCTATTTTAAAGAAATAGAGAAATTTATTGCCTATAAAGCAATAATAAATAATAAGCCGAAGAAAGAACCGAAGGTTATAAATCTAGCACGCTTCTTTAAGAAGGTTTACCTTCTATCTAGATAAATTAGAGAGATAAAGCCTAGTTGCAGAAATATAATATAGTTAAATAAAATTTAGTTTAAAAAATATATAATTATAGGTCTTTTAACCTTATACCCAGGAGGGAGGGATTATAATATATAATTATAATAGCTGCTTAACAGATTAATTAAAAGAAGAGGTTTATTAAAAGGAAATCGATAATAGAAAGGGTAGGCGTAATAAAGTATACCGGAGGTTATAAACGTTCTTATTAATAGTTTTCTTATATAAGGGAACTTAATAATAGTTATAGGCGGTAGCTAACGGCTAATCCTAGTGTTTTCTAAATATAGGTAATAGCTACCGAAATCAGAAATACCACGATTTTAGCACAGAAATCGTCGCTCGATTGGCGTAGGTCGGAGCCAACTGCTACTATTTCCACAGGTTGGCTACCCACAGCTTAAGTCCGGCAGCGAAAAAGACAGCCTAAACACAGCTTGGTTGTAGCTGATCTACTACTATTTTGTAGGCTGACCCTTTTTACTCTGACACTTTTTAAGCACACCTGACGATTTAGATTAAGGGAGACGCACGAATAGCAGTTGCATGCGCTACAGTTAGACTTCTCTAGTCTTGATTACCAGGACATGTTCAATGTTGCCTGGACGGTAGCAGCAACTTGAACAATGCTAATTATACGGACGCTGAAATGAACCTTGAATTTCGCTACCTAAGTAGTACAAAGTGGATCTATCAAGTATTGGGATCGCCATCACAAGACTTCACGAGTTGAAGCCCTCACACCACATTGTAATAACAGATACCCCGGGTTCCACACTGAATTCAACCAAGGGAGTTTATGACAAAGGTTGGAGATGGGATCTTGTGACTGGTATGAAGGTTGAGCTGCTCATGCCCGGGTGGTCCGCGTTGAACTGCCCGTGAGTCCCCACAGTCCCGGATTCCCAATTCTCGCCGGCTTTTATTACCCTGGGTTTGGAAAACGTAATAGTGATCTCAAACAGACTGTCATTACTCTCGAGGGACCCCGCAGACCTGAGATTTGTAAGACTAGGAACTTGGAATCAAACCATATTCTGCATTCTGGGTCGAGGTTGTAGATCCTACGCGGTACCGGTACAACTTGAGGGTTGTGTTGTGTCTCCCACAATTAAGTACGGTTAGAAACGCCGCTGATCGACATGACGCCAACAACAAGTCACCGAGCTTGACCGCAATGGGCAAATCTGCTTTGGATTCAATGCATCCCGAGTCGAAAGGTCAGTTTCATGGGAAAGGGGGATGGCACGTGGCCGCCCCAGTTTTTGTCCCGAGGGGACGGTCCGCCCCTGGGCTCAAATCAAGACCCAGAAATTACTGCTCACAGCTAGCAACAGGAGATTTGCGAACCTCCACGCTGATCAACCGTTGCCTAAGCGATTGGCTGGAATCAACCACCGCGTTCCCCGGCCCTGCGAGGATCAGGGGCTAATTCCGAGCGTGCAGAAATGAATCCCTCGCTCTCTGTTTCTTTTCTGCAACTAGATGCTGCGGTGACATTCCCCTGCCTGTTCACCACTGCTCATGCGCCAACCCAGTCAGCGTCTATTATAGCCAATCCCGAGTATCGGCGAGATCGATTCACGATGGCGAACAAGATGTCGATGGTCAAGATAGCCGTCCTCGGCGAGGGCGGCGTTGGCAAGACCTCCTTAACGATCCAGGTGAGTCCGGAATCGCAAGAGCGCCCCCCCTCTGCTCTCAGAGTAGGCCAAGTGCTCATGAATCTAGATGTCGCACCAACAATTCGTTGAAGAGTACGACCCCACACTAGAGGATTCGTATAGGAGGCAATGCGTGGTCGATGACGAAGCCTGCCTGTTGGAAATCCTCGACACAGCCGGGCAGGAAGAGTTCACCGCGCTGCGGGAACAGTGGATTCGCGACAGCGAGCTCTTCCTCGTCGTCTACAGCGTCACATATCGCCCCAGTTTCGAAGCCGTACAAAAGGTGTTCGAGCAGGTCATGAACACGAAGGAGAAATTCGCCGCGCCCGGGGGCTTCGATGCCAGCCTCATCATCCTAGTCGGCAACAAGTCAGATCTGGACCACAAGAGGACAGTGGGGATCAGCGAAGGGAGGATGCTGTCTAAGAAGCTGGGCTGTTCCTTCATCGAGACGAGTGCAAAGACCCGGACCAACGTCGAAGAGGCCTTTTACAAGGTCATCCGCGCCGACCGCAAGCGGAAACGAGAAATGAGAGAGCGAGAAGACAGCCGCCACAGGTCCGAAATGGCAGACTTGGGCGTGTTTGACCAGCCCAAAGTGAAGAAGAGCTTTTTCAAGAGGATTCTAAGTCGCAGTTGAGGGCCGTTTCCCAATTACTACCAGCATTGAAGGCGTTTGGGTCAGGGATACCCGTCTGGTATGAGGTAATATTCTTGGAATTTGGGAGGGAGTCCGGCTGGCGATATGAACCATGGCTCTCAATCATTCCAGTCTCGGTCAATTCTTCATTGGAGAACGCGAGAGACAGGTTACTTATAATCAGTATAATTAATCTTCTCCGGGGGGGGGGGGCTTTATTGATGATACCCGTTGCGAAGGAATTGGGGTAGACTTTTAGGGCCCCTGCCTTCTTCCGTTTTCAAGCCTGTATAAACATCTAATGCTGGACACACAAGCTGCGCTTCTACTGGCTCTATTAGGGATTCCGCTCTGCAGGGCCTATTTATAGTGATAGCTACGGAATACATACCCATGCACCACCGAATGGTGTCCCAATTGAGACCGGTCTCCATTCGACGTTGCGGTGCCGGTATAGTCATCCGTTTTCGCGGCGCTAGTTCCTTTGTGGTCAACGCGGAGATCGAGGTCCGTCTGGCCGTCTTCTGTGTGACGTATGGTGCATGTCGCTCCTCTCATAGACGGAACTTTCTTTAGGCTGTTATTAAGGCTGATTTGCGCATCACCTGGACACTTGACTGTGTTGTCTTCGGAGAAACCGTGGACCATAAATGAGCGGCACGGGCGTGAATCTGTGAAAAACAAACAGCGCGCGGCACCCAACCCCATCTCTGAAAACGCCAAGCCGACATGTCGGAGAAGAAAAACATTGTCATCACCGGGGGCGCTCGGGGAATTGGACGTGCAACTGCTCGCCATCTGGCCCTCTTGGGCCACAGACTGTTTCTGGTCGACATCGACATCGAGGAGCTGTCGTACACGGCGAATTCGTATCTCCCAGGACTCTTGCACGGCCAGGTGAACGGCACAAAACCCCCGATTAGCATCGGCCACGGAGCTTGCGATCTGCGGGACCCCACAGCTGTCAGGGACACAATCAAGGCCGCGGCTGACTTCTTCGGTGGGCGAATCGACGTGCTGGTCAACAATGCCGGCATAGCGAGAGCCCAGTTTAGCGAGGGGCGGAGCATGGCAGAACCCTCGGTCTTCGACGAATGGCAAGCTTACATGGACACCAACCTCACTGCACCCTTTCTCGTCAGCCAGGCCTGCATACCACACATGAAAATCGAAGACGAGGGGCGCAAGGAGCATGTGGACTCTGTCATCCGACCAGAGGCTGCTCATGCGGCCTCAGACAATCTCACGGAGAACGACCGCAGCGTCTTCTCGGCACGGGCAAGACAGAGCCCCTGCATCATCAACATCGCCTCGTTCCGAGCTCGCCAGTCCGAGCCCAATTGCGAGGGGTATGCAGCATCAAAGGGCGGGATCCTGGGGCTCACGCAAGCCATGTCCATCTCGTGTGCCCAGTGGGGAATCAGGGTCAATGCCATCCTCCCAGGATACATCTACGTCGTTCACGAATGCAAGCAAGCGGATGAAACCGAGGGTCTCGAGTGGTGGGCGAAGGGAGTTCCCGCTGAGCGCCACCGGAAGCATCCAACGGGCCGCATCGGTTATGGCGAGGACGTCGCAGAGACGATCGAGTGGCTCATGGGCGCGGGTTTCGTGACAGGACAGGAAATCGTCGTGGACGGAGGCATGAGTAAGATCAAGCACGTGGATGCATGACCGGACTTTCCGACCTTTGGGGAGCATTACTAGTACCAGCTCCCTTTCCGGCTTTCTATCTATGACATGTCAGCCTCGTTTGCTATTCCTTTATTTGTGAGCTGTCACATCTCGGTGGCCTTTGTGTCTGTCTAAATAGACGCCGTGCGAAGACAGACCTGGGTCTCATGTGACTTCTTCCAAGGTTGTTAAGGGTCAAGATAAAGCTGCTTGACGAGATGCCAGAAAAATGGGATGCTTCAGGTACACCATTCTATTTCTCCTGTGTCAAAATCTAGAAGCCTTCGTTGAACAAGTTCAAATTCTAACGAATGCTTTCCAGCCAGTGATCCACCATCTCCCAGAAGCTACCGCTAGGCCTCCAAATATCGTGACCACGGTGGCCCAGATTTGTGCCCCAAAGAATCTACCGCCACTGTTGTCAATCAAAATACCAGCGGTCGGCGGCCCTGCCAGCGTAGAAAAAGCTAATAACGTGACAACCATGCCATATCTCGTGCCCATCTTGTTCGGATCATCTGTCAATGCTGCCAGGGATGCGCCAAACGCGGCTTGAAGGAAGCCGTTGGCGAAGCCCCAGAATACGACAAAAATATACATGCCCAAGGACGAAGAGACTGCGATCCACGAAGCTGTGATGCTACCCAGGGCGACTGTGGACAAGATGAATAGATTCATGGGCCCAACAAGATAGCTTGCGGCGAGCCCAGCAAGTGGGCGGGCCGGGATCGCGACAGCAGCTAGAATAATAGGCAGAGACACTGAGGTATTGTCGTTGAATGACAGAAATTGTGTGGCATATATTTGCACCTATATCGGATTAGTCCCTGGTGTTTTCAGTATTCGGTGGGAAGTGAGCGAGTGTACTAACAAAGAAGGTGGTAAAGTATAGGGCCCAGAAAATGAGAAATGTCCCTAGCGTGTAAAGCAGGTAGGATGGCTCCTTGAACGCAGTCCACTCAAAGAGCGGGCCGTCTTTCCTGGGCGCCAGTCTTGATTTGATGAGGAACACCGATGCGATGCTCACAACGAGGAACAGAAATGCAAGGCACCGAACAGCCCATGCAAATCCGATTGCTGGGATGAGATACTGGACCATAGCAGGAAACACAGCGCTGCCAAAACCCGCTCCCATGCCACCCAATGCCATGGCGATTGACTGCCTCCGGGAAAAGTATCCCGTCATGGCGACAATTGAAGGCATGGAAATGAGCCCAAGGCCGATGCCTGTGCAGACACCCTGCGCCAAGAGGATCTGCCAGTACTCGGTGCAGAGGCTTGTCATAAAAGTACCAAACACCAAGAGGCCGGCGCCGAACGCAGTCGTCTCGCGGGAGTAGCCTGCGTCGGCCAGACGGCCACTGGGTGCTGACATGACGAAACAGGAGAACGTCTGCACCGAGCCCACCCAGGCAATCTGTGAAGAGTTGAGATCCAGAGTCTCGGTATAGTAGAGTTGAAACACGCCAAAGGCCGCTGGATAGCCCCATGACAGACAGTTGGTGATGAAGCAGTTCAGCACCTGGAGCCATGCACAGACTCCACCGTCAGGAGGTCCGGGATCGTCGTTGGACTCGGCTGCAGGCGACGTGGGCTCAAGCTGTACCTCACAGACAGAAATCTTGACAAATGCTGATTGCTTAGCTGCGCTGGAATAGTTGCCATCATGTACATCTCTGAGAGTGTCCATCATGGATAGATAGTACCAAGGCCAAATGAACAAATTACAAAACTTGTAGAACTGCAGTATCGGATAGACCAAGACTCTTTAGATAGCGACAGTGACAGTCTTTTGTACTTGATATCCGTCCATATAACTTTTAGAATTCGCTGTCCGTTAACGGAGGCATCACTGGATACATATCTAAGACCCCGTCAGAATCCAGCACGGTCTCCGACATCACAGAAAGGTAGGTGTATCCGACAAGTTTCATCATCGTGAAGCAGATTTGGACACCTTGACGCCCTAGTGGGGTCTCCAAACTGCTAGCCTTACCCTAAAGGACCAAATTTGAAGTTATCGTGACTCATTGTAGTCGGTGCACGACACTTGAAGGCGGGAAGATTCCCCCGTTGCGGGTGCGGACCTCGGGAAGCCTTCAAAGTGGTCCATTTACTCCTCGTCGTTGTCACCAACCGGAAGTCTCCACGATCGATGGGATGGGGACTGGAACTTTGACCACCGTCCACCTGACCCACGGGGCATAGGTGTTCGGGGGTTGATCGTGTCCGCACTAAGCCATGGCAAGTCGGTTCCAAGCAAACGAGATTTCTCACGATGCGTCGTGCACATTCACTTGCACGCTAACAAAAGCTCCATAAGCCCCTGGATAGTCCAGAAAGCGTCCTTGGATATGAGCGCCGACGGTTTTCTGTCGCCCTTGAGGGTGACGGTCTCCTGGCCGGCCAGACCGTTTCCACTCCCCGGGGCGGCCCATTGCCATGTGCCATTCGAGATCAAGGGGTGGGGTTATTTGAGATACTCCACTGACCCCAATTCCATTCAATGGGCTCTTTCATGGGGCAGTGGGACCCTGGGGATCATAAATTCTGCGCCATCTTGGTATAGGCTGCTTCTTGCAGGCGCTGCAACTCGCCGGGGCATGGCAGTTTATTTGTTGAACCACTATTAACTCAGCAAGGGAATTCCATAAGTATCGTGGCATTCACAGATTTTTCGTAACAATAATAAGACATGCTGCTGCACACGTAGTACCAACAGCTTTTCGTGATAGAAGCAACATTGAAGCAATCAACAATGCTGCCGGAGTCATCCGGTGTGGGACATTTTGAAAGGCATCATTTCACTACATTTCAAATAGCCGTAACTGCAGGATAATTATCCTAGTAATAGATGAGGACCCATATTAGGTATCTTTGGGCATCAAAATGGGAGACTACGGAGTCCTGCACGCTTGAGGAAGCACCATGGCGGTCTACAGGTGAGCGCTGGAACTTGAGAGTCACGGACAAAGAGCACGCTGGCTCACCCACTCGGGAAACAGAAGCTGCTTATTGGTTTGTACAATTTGTGCAGGCCAAGACGTGAATACCTACAGCAGATGAAGAAAGTCTAATGAAGCCCCATTAAGCGGACCTTCATATTCGCAGTCAGCAGCGAGGGTACCAAGTGGCGCAGGAGCAGTGTGCTCTTTTAACGCTTCTAGCAGCCACGTCACACCGTTCCTGTCTTGTGCGAAACAGATAGCCAGGCCTGGACACTTCAAGTTGTGTGTATACATTTCTGAACACCACATTTGAGCTTTGCGCTTCTTAAGCTTCTAGCCTCGGCGGGGAGTTTGTAATTTTACATCAGGTCCTGAACACCCTGCATGGAACAAGGTTTTTTGCCCCCATAGATTCCGGTGTCTAATACCCCAGGGGCTGAAGTCACATATGTGCTCAGGTGGTCTCTCATCTGCTCGGACCTTTCAAAAAGATTTGCTCCCTCAGAACAAAGACATTCACAGCTTTCACGCGCTTGTTAGCATTTCAAAGCACATAGGTAATGTATGTTTGTAATTCAACACAGTGGAGAGGATATGCCTGCCTATGGAAGTAAAGTAGAAGGGGCCGGAGGGCCAGAATTAACGAGGGAATGCAGGTGGGATCCATGAACCACTGCCAGTGCCAATTGCCAAGCCACCATCGCGGAATATCACCAACAACTCCTCGCCGCCGTAATCTTTCATTGAGGCTAGCTTGCTTTCGATGGTGAAACCAGAGCTTGCTTCCTGCTAACCAAACACCTGCAGCAGCTTTGGGCGGAGTTGAAGAATTCTCGTGATTTCGCACGCCACCTAGATATAATACATCTTGTCCATCACCTTGGGGTGAGGTGTGATCATCTCCTGCAGCCGGACTCGGCGTTGATCATCTGTCAGATTGTCTAGATCACTCATCAAGGATGCAGTGTCTGAATGCGCAGAGGGGTCGAACAAGCTGCTCAAGTACCGACGCGCGCGATCACAGACAAGGTCTGCATAGTATGCTGGAGTGCAGTATGACACAGCTCTTGTGCATCGCTCAAAGGTGTAATGGAGGCTCTGTGTGATATCCTGAGCATTCAAAGTTAGCCATGAAATCACCCAAGAAGGTTTGCAACCAAGATGAGTTGAGTAGGATACTATCCCAACCCTCTGGAATATTCAAAATTGTACCCAGAAGATGCTTACCTCGAGTGTGTCTGCGATGGTGTACCCCGGAGCACGAGAAGCAGCACGGAAAATCTCATCATGTATGACAAAATAGTGCGCGGGTCGAGCATGTCCCTGGATGGCCGAGTGTGCCACTGTAAGTCTACATTAGCACTCTCACGCCTTTTTTTCTATACCTCGGTTATAAGGTATCGAGTAAGACTTACACAACCAAAAGTCCCATTGGTGAGCGTCAGTAATTCCACGGTCGGTAACAGTTCCGGGAAGGCAATTACCATTGCCGTCGGCTGTGTCTAAAGTTGTGGGCCCGAACCGTGTATGATGACGCTTGGCTACAATAACAATGGTTATGCGCGGACGATTTTGGCCCACAGGATCGTATAGTTCCTCGCATGCCTTCTGCAGTAACGGGAGCTCAAGTTCCTTAATCATCTCGTACTGACCCTCAGACACGCCATCCCGGAATATAAGTATAGCCTCAGGGAATCGGCTGTTCTTGCCTGCAGTCTTCCACAGACTCAGATGGCGTTTTAACATGTCCTTGAGGTCATCAACCATCTCTTGGCGTCGCCCTTTCTGGATAGAGGACGTAGCAGGCCATTGTCCCAGGTCTCTGGTCAAGTTGGCAACCATCGCAGCAATACTAGGCGCTCGGTTGCTTGAACCTGGGTCGGGATGCGTAACATCAATGCCCACAATCATTGTCTTCCCTTGGGCAATGAAATGAAGGCGCGGTGGGTCAACCAGTTGATTGTCCCCTCCACATTTGAGATTGAACTTCAATCCCACATTGCCGAAATATTGAGGTCGGCCACTGGAGTTGATGAGCTTCTTCTCAACCGAACAGATGTTGACGATGCCAAGCTTGACGTCGCAGATATGCTTGATTCGGTTGTAGAGAGCCGTATGTCTCTCTGGCAGAATGATGTAAATCAAAGTCAATTTCTGCGAAGCCAACCCGAGAATCTCCTCCAATCTTGAATCCTCAATATTGTTCAGTTGGAGTGAATGGCTGCCTTCACTAGGTTGTCCAATGTTGACACCTGCTCCTCGCAGTGATTCCTGTAAGGCCGCCATTGCTTCTGACCGAAGCTGAACAGACCGCAAAGCTGAAGGGAATCCAATCAAGTTGAGGTGCAACCAGCCCCAAGTATTGGCAGGAATCGTCGCAGGTCGGCTCATTACTTGTTCTTTAAGGTTCCAGACAGCCAATGAATTGATCTTGGCGGGTTTTCTCTTTCCATATCTAACCACAGGCTTGGCCAGAACACGAGCTGGGACGCTCGTAAAGTTCGGATTGACTGCGATGTGGAAGTGGTTCTGTTTCGAGTGTATTTGATTAGCAAGCTTGCAATATCTTTATTTGTAGTAACCCAGAATCTTACCAGCAAAGGGTTGGTCTGCCTCGACATTCCAGCCATCGAAAGCCCTTTTTGAGCAATGTACAACGCATTCCGAGCCGGGGTTGGCTTCTGAGTAGAGCACTGGATCATGTTGCTCATTTGCTCCGCTTCGAGTTTGAAGCCAGCCTTCGAACCGGCCAAGACTACACACACCTCTGGCGGAAGATAGACAGGGCTAGCCTTCGATCCGACGTTGACTACTGGCAAATCCTCATTCAAACGAAGATTGTAGCCTTCAAAGTGGATATGTCAGTTACTGCCAGTGATTCATAAAAAGGAGTTGAGAACTTACATCTGAGAAAGAACTCGGACACTGTCACGTGTTGCTGTTTGTCTGCAAACCAGAACTGCACTTGCTTCGGACCGGCTCCGAACACCGAGACTTTGGGGCGTGGCTGACTTGATCCCCGTCCATCATGCAGTGAAGCCAGGCCTATGATTGTCTTAACGTTCGGGGTGTTTCTGTGCGTGGTCTTCACTCGGGCTCCACTAAGGAACTGCTCCAATCGGTACCGGTCCTGAACGCCACATGCTGCCATGAGATTGATCAAAGGCCCAGGCCGATAGAATGCACTATAGCACACGTTGACGTTGACAAGAATGCGACCTGTCGCGGCTCGAACGCTAGAGAAGAAACCCTGGATAGCGACCAGGCCACCGCCTAGGTCCTTTCCCGCTGCTTCCATGGGAAACGTCTTGCTGCCGAAGGTAACTAGTTCTCCTCGAGACTTGGCATAGTGGTTCAAGAAAATGTTGAAAGCTTGTAGCATTGCATATTTGTCGTCGAGAGTGGTAGGCAGACTAGTAGACGTCAAGGACTCGATGAAGCGGCCGACCGGGAGTGTTTTTGTGTGCTGCAGCCGTAAATGATAGACTTTTGCGCCTGCTTGACGCTCGGTCTCGAACTCAGATTGATACTCAATGTTGAAAGCAGTATCAGTATCGTTCAAGAGGTTCCGCGACAGGAGTGTAGACTTGAAATCTGTGCAAAGACTGTCTGAACGTGCAAGCACGTCGGGTTGCTGCAGGAGCAACTCAATGATGCGACTGAGCTTTCCTCCCACAGCCTTTGGCTGTACCTCGATCTTGTATTGGTAGAGAAAAAGGTTCTTGTCAACCAGCATTTCAAAGTAGTTTGCCCAAATGATGACTTGCCTGCCCTTCTTTCCAAAACCTGGTCGGCTTGGAAATCCGCCTGGTGCCAAGGATAAATTGCTGAGGTCGAGGGATTTCTCATAATCACTCTCCAGCCGTAGGACCTGTTTGCTAAGGGTAGAAGCAGGCTCTTGAGGATGTCTGATGATTCCGGGACAACGTTAGCGGTACATGATGTCTTCGAAACACTGTCAAGGATCTTATACATACCTGTAGAGCTGGCCTTCTACCTTTCCTGTAGGTGGTCCTTGAGCACCCTTCTGTGAATCGGAGAGGCCCTTTTGAGGCCCACTGTGGCTTGTTTGTGATTCATCGAATCCTCTCTGGGATCCTTGGCTGCCTTTTCCAGATCCCACACTACCCCTTTGCGACTCTCTGTGGCTTGACATTGTCTTTGAATCTCAGCTGTGCAACATGCCTTGGAATTTTGTTATTCTCTTTATGGCGCCGATTGTTCTTGTGCTTCTGTCGCGAAATGCTGAGTACTTGTCCTGTCGCGAAATGCTGAGTACTTGTCCTGTCGCGAAATGATGAGTACTTGTCCTGTCGCGAAATGATGAGTACTTGTCCTGTCGCGAAATGATGAGTACTTGTCCTGTCGCGAAATGATGAGTACTTGTCCTGTCGCGAAATGATGAGTACTTGTCCTGTCGCGAAATGATGAGTACTTGTCCTGTCGCTGAATGATGAGACTTGGTGCCGTCACGAAGTGATGGGTCCTGCCTTTGTCGCAAGATTTCTTGAAGGACGTCTATTGGAAAGAAGGCAGAGGTGTCAGATAGTTGAGAATTAAGTGTTGCGAAGTTGGTAAAGTGGGCCAAGCTGACAAAGCTTGTAAAGCTCAGTGCTTGCGAAGTTTAGGAAGTGTACTAAGCTGGCGATGCTTGAGCTTGAGGAGTGTGCTAAGACTGCGATGCTTGCAATGCCTGCGATGCTTGTGGGTGTGTGAAGTGGGTGGTCAAGTCAGAAAGTCTTGAGGAGTTACCTGCCCAGGAGCAGGAGAGAGATGCTTTCTGACTCCTTGAGCTCGAAAGACCTTTGTTGTGAATGTGAAACTGACAGTCTGTAGCAAGCAGCCGGTGGAAGACAACAGGGAAGGGATAGTTGAAGATACGTCAAATGAAGAGGCTCGAGGATCAGGACAAGGCTGATGACGACGGAAGCAGATGGAAGGTCAACAGGGGAAATAGACGGAACGTCGACGGTGTACCCAGATGATATGTGGACTGAAAGAGCTTACCTGGTGACTTCCAAGAAATGAAAGCCTTGATATGCAACTAATGCGTCAAATGAGACGCTTTCGAAGTGTAGGTGGGCTGTGAAAATGGAATCCGAAGGCCAGTGGCTTCTGAAACCTCGTGATGGTGGTTCTCGATTCTGTTCCTGTTGATAAGGGCAAACAAGCCGTCAGGTGGGATGGAGTCAAGTCTCTGGGCCTGGTAGCAGAAGCGATGACTGCGGTGCGCTTGGCAATGAATTGATTTGTCGTTGGGGAAAGAAGAAGGGAACAGCGAACTGCGAAGAATGAGGGAAAAGGGAGGAGGGAAGATGTCAGTGGTGGGTGCCCAGGTGGTAAGAGGCAATTGGGGAGAGAGATGATGTCCCCGAGTGGTTGCTACGGGTGATTAGATAGGTGAGGAAGGTGGACGAAGGTGTCCTTTCGGTGCGAGTTCCAACAGGGTGGCTTTCAGTGGCTCAAGAAATAGGATGGCCTCCACAAATAGAGGGCAGATGGGGTATGCTTCACGGCCGTGCAATATCAGTGTTGGCAAGTACGACGAAGAGACGCATTCGAGGCAGGAGCGGACCCAATATTGAACTGTGAACAGGTTGCCCACATGTGCACGATGAACGTTGCTGAATTTGAAGCGCAGAGCACACACGCATCCCGAAGTTGTATACGCCGGAAGCAATGGACTGGGGTTTTATACAAGTGTCGGTGTCAAAGCACTACATTACAGCCCACTTGAAGCTTGGCAAGCTGATGACAGGCAACCACATTCAATGTTTCATGCTGTACTGTGCAAGCCATCAGCCCATGAAGTGATCCTATGGTAAAGTTTCCACAAACCTAAACCAAGCAGGGTTTTCCGGTGACTCTTCCATAGCAGACTCATCAAATTCCCTGTCCCGGCAAAGTCGCTAGATCGCCATGATCAAACCTCTCCAGTCTGCACATGGGCAGGAAAGGGCTTGCTCCTCGGCTTGACCAGACGGCTCAAGTCACCAACTGGCAGTTGGAAAGGGAAATCAACAGACTCAAGGACGATGGCGAAAAGGATCCACCAGCCTGCCGCGCAGCAAACGAAGGCGCTCGCACCACCGGCCTAAGACATGTTAATTCTTTCGGGTTTCTTCAAGACGAAGCACGGCTGTTGTGTCAGACCGACGTCGACTTACGGTAACAAAATCGTTGGCCGTCGACGCATTCCCCGTAACATCTTCGGCGAGCAGCCAATAAGCCACAGTCAAGAAGGAGAAGGTGAGGATGAGCATCAGGAAAATGATCACGAAGCAAACGTTCGTTCGGAATGCGCAGACGAAGAAGACGAACGACACGACCCCCATGAATACGAGGAAGAAACCTATACCGACGCGACAAGGCGTCAACGATATCAGCCCGAGCACTACGACGATAGCACCCACAATGCAACACTCCAACAGATGCTGAGAGCTTTATGACGCCTGCTTACCAAATCCCGCGTTGAAAGCCTGCGTACTAAGGCCGAGGGATGCATCCTGCCCTGCCGGAGCGAACGACGAGAACGCGGCGAACGATGGGTTTAGTGTACCTCCGAGGGACAAGAAGAAGGCACCGAACGTGCAGAATACGACTGAGGGGAAGGTATTTCCAAGGACGAACTCGAGGAGGCCAGTGGTGAACTGTAGCAAGCCTCCAAAGAAAAAGAACTGCGGGCTGGAGGAAATCAGTATCACCAGCTTGCTACACGTCGTTCCGAGTGAGGGAGGGAGGACTTACATGCCGTTCGCACCACTACTGGCAGCGCCTCGCCATTGCATTAGATCGCACGACAAAGGGGTCAAGGCGATAAGGAATCCTACGAGGCCACTGTTGCATGCAAGAGATCAGCCACATACAACGATTGGGAAGAGGCGGAAGCCTGATATCAATCAGGCGGGACAGCTCACATGGGCGTCGGGTTTCCGAACGTCCTCCTCAGCTGCCCGCTAACATCTGTCTTGGGAGCAAGATATAGCTTCTCGAAGAGCTCTGCGGAAATAGAGACGGCACCAGTCGTCCTAGCCTGTTGCAGGGTAGCGCCTATATCATCGTGATAATCAAAACGGGACTCCTGGATGTCAGGTTTCGAATTCTTGCGGCCAGGCATGGTTGCGGGTGTGAGGCAGAGATCTGGCTTAAGCGTGTTGGGAAAAGGCCGGGCTTTATGCGAACAAGTAACTTGAGTTCGGCGGCACAATTAAGAAAGAGATATATCCACGGACCTAAGAACCCCTATATGGGCGAAGGCCCAGCAGCTCGGGATTCGGAAACTTGTAGGCTCGAGGCCACCACCCTACCTCATATCAATTACGATCGGGTGTCATTGCAGATGGGAAGATCCAGGGCTGTCGTCACGCTCCTCCTCACATTGAGTTCGGAGAGGCAGGGAGCTTGGATGATCATTGGTCACCTGCCAGCGGAGAGTCGTGAAAGCCACTGCTCCGCGAGTCCGGTAAGGATCCTAACCCCCTTTGGCCGGCTCGCTCCTAGCCTTCAGCAGTGGTCAATTTTGGCCAAGGTAACTCTAACTACCGAATAAGCTCCCCTCTTGAAACCGCTCTCAACGTCTGCTAGCCGATCCAGGTCGAGAGCACAGGATGCGGGGCTTGTTGTCAGGGGGCTGGTCCGGATGTCAGCTTGGTGCCAACAGGACCAGCTGGATGCAATTGGCCTCCAGGAAACTGCGCATCAGTGCAGACACGATTGTATCTACAAGCTACTTTGTTCTCCGTGAACCCACATAGGTCTGAAGCAGCCTGCCCCTCAACCTTGACCCTCAACTCTTGAGACATAAAGATGGCTATCTGAACGCAAACAAAAGCATGACTCTGGCTGTTGTGTCTAGAACATAGTTGGCACGAAATCGCCAAGACAATGGTCTGGGGCCAAAATCCGGGGTAAGTTCGCCCAATGCAGGGTTGGTCCTTGGAGACATGGCTATGAGGATCGGCCGGGCGGATAGTCCGGTTGTGGCTTTATTAGTCGTACGATGACTGCCGGTTAGCCCATAGCTTCACCTGCTGTCAATAGCTTGCCTTGTTGGAGCTAGCAATCTGCGGATCCGCAGATTCCATTTGTGAGCAGATCAACAAGGTCAGCTTGGGGTCCGCGGGTGTCTTCGGATACAGGTGCTGGACTGCTCCCTCGGTCACCGTGCTCTTCCTATGACAATGCACCAGGATATCTCCATGATTGACTTGCAGTGTGAGTATGTGGGCCAACAAGTGATTGGAAAGTTCTAAAAAATAATATTTAAATCCTAGCATAATGCATAATAAAGACTAAGAAATAAAGACGCTCTATCTGAATATGATCTCCAGCAAATGTGTAGGGTATTCAATGTTAATAATGAACCAAGACTCTCATGCAAATGTCCTCCTTGAACGCCGCTGAAATATGAATCACCCCTGACCTTCTCTACAACTTCACATTAACCTGGATCAATCCAGGCGCAGCCAGCGTGGCATTGACAACATCATCCGGTGTGGGGAAGTCTCCCTTTGTTGTAAGTGCTGCAACAGACAAGCCATCCATGACATTGTCTGAAAACGGGAACTTGGCCTGGAACTTGATCTTGCTGCCATCCCAAGAGACGCCCGTGACTGGCTCGCTGACAGGCAAGTTCTGTCCCGTCAGGTATGTGACGTACAGCCCATCACCCTGTCCGCCAACGTACTTGTCGGCATCCTTCACACCTGTCAAGTCCACCTGGAAGTCAAGCTGCTGGTCCTTTGCCTCAACATCCAGGCCACCGGAACCGCTCAGGACGCTCAAGGGTGGGAAGATGGGGATCTCGATCTGTTTAATGTCGAATGGGCACGAGTCGACGAAGCCTTGAAGAACGCTAAAGGCAAAGGCGGCGACAGAAGTGGTGAGGAAGGGCTTCTCGCTTGGCTGGAGGCCGAGGTAGCTTCGGAAAAAGCCATTCTGCTCGCCCTCTTGGCCGATCACAGATGCCACGCCACGAACCGGGCCAGAGTCGCCGTTGTCGGCCAGGAGCTGCGAGGCATCCTGCAGTGTGCCGAGCACAAAGGAGGTGAAGGTATCGGCAAGGGTGATGGCGGACTGGACGTCGGCGGTGGGAAACTTGTACGAGCAGGGCGGAGGCGCGAAGGCGCCGAACTTTTTCAGGACGTTCTCGGCATTGATGGCGTGTAGCTCTTCTTGCTGCGGGATAGTTTAGTGGTTGCAGATCAGCACGGGAGGGAGAGCGGTGACGTACAGCTATGACGGTCTCTAGGACTGAGAGCAGCTCAGCTCTCTTCGCGTGGTCGTCCACCTGGTAGCCGGAGGCGTTGTTGGTGATGTTGTCTTTCAGCGATGAGAAGAAGGCCACTTCGAAATTCTCGTTGAAAGCAATGAGTTGGAAAGCAGTCAAGCTGCTGCTCGCAAGTTTTGGAGGAGGAGGCGAGTTGGGCAGCTGGCCACCTGCCTTTTGCTGGATGGTTGCCAGCTGCTCTGGGCTGGGGTTGGAAAAGCCATCGTCAGCAGGAATGCTGTAAGATCGAGGAATTGTAGGGGCAGCCATGGCCACTCCCGCCAGAGCGACCAGGGTGCTCATCATGTCGGTGAAATACATTTTGAAGGTTTGTTTCTTGTTTCAGCTCAACACTAAAGAGTACCGATTGTGGAAAATAAGCGATGCTATATGTAATAGGAATGCGGGTGAGTGATGGATGACTGGAAACAATCTGGCAGGAACGGGACACGAGCCAAGGCTTTATTTACAAGTTGATCTCGCCATGCTGCGCTGAGATTTGGTCTATCAACCGTCACCTGGCGTCGCAGCGTTATTCTGAACTGGTGCAATTCCCTTGGATTGAGGCTGGTGAGCACGGCAACTCGGAAGGAGACCGGCTGTCAGCTCTGCCATTCTGAAAATAAGCTTTTTGAGGAGGAAGAATGACCATCCGGGCCTCCGTCTGTTGGCCCTCATCAGAAGCGGGCCTTGCTGACGGGGGGCGGAGCAAGCACCACCCCACGTAAAATGCGGTGATGGACGGCCGCTGGACGGCTGGCATCGCTACCTAGGTAGTGAGCTTCTGGCATGAAACCTTTTAGGCCTGTTAGGGACGCCTAAGCGCCGATACGTATCTCGGAGCATTTCCCTACCGGATGGCTGCGCAGTGTGGCTAAGCGCGGGACGCTTGTCTTCCGGTCCTTTAACGGCGGGTAAGCGCTAGGCGCTGAAGTGTGAGGCCACTGCAGCGGCGCCTAAATCTGGTCTTGAATTGTCAGATTTTCCAATTTGAGATTGACAGCTTGCAGGGGTCTTGAGATCTCTCCCACGTACACAAGCATGTGAGAAAACCAGGTGACCGTCAGAAAGAATGTACCCAGTCACAGGCGTTCGTCCCATGAGAGGTTGTCCCCAGGGAAGGGCACTCTGGTCAGGTTGCATGCTGCTTGACATTTGGTGATCCCTGCGAACTGTAACACTGCGTCTTATCCATAAGTATCCATGCCTACATGTAGGTAAAGTTTCCAAATCTGCCCAGCTCTGGGAAACAATTAAAAACTTTCTCCAATAATGCATCCTATGATCTCAGTGTTCCATGTTACTTACCTTGAGATTTGTTGTTTGTGTGACCAGTACTCCAAAGTACCTGTTTCACAAGAAATATATTGCTGCAGTGCTGTTACTCATTAACCACACATCAGATTGTGTGGGATGACCAACTCTCAAGGGATTACATCTTCATATGCTTGCATGTTGCTGGATGAATTGCTCCAGATTGGTGAATGCTGATGGAGTGCTTTGCAAAACAGTAATCAGTATTACGTGAATCTTGTTGACACTACAGTAACTGGTTTATTCCAGGATAGCTTTTCCCTGGTGGCCATATGATTGCCAGTACCTGTTGAACATAAGAGTCACAACCCTATCACTGGCTCAACATGGAAATTCATGTTACTTTCCTTTGTTCATTGCTCATTATTGCAACAAACAACCAAGCAATTACCCCTCCCCAGCCCCGCCCCCATTTCTACCTACCTAGGTAGGTACCCAATATCAAACGACCACCACTCCCCGGGTCTCTGCCAACTGGTTGCCATTTTCTCGGCCGCTCTGAACATCCGTATGACTCAAGTCAGCCAACATGATATTACCAAGTATCTTTTTGCCACGCTAGTCTTCATCTCTTTCAGCCTCGCCTTTGCCTCCGGAGCTACGCCCATCTCGGGGGACCACGTCCTTGCTGACCGCAGCCCGCCGACTTACGTTGCCAACATCATCAGCTGGGCCAAAGACGGTGAACGGAAACCACCATTTCTGCAACTTCGAGGGTTCCGATCACATCATCGACAACGATGCTGACTGCAAACTCGTGGCCTCGGACTGTTCGCTTCTCCGCCTCGGCTTCTTCCTTGGCTTCTCCCACCCGAGCGGCAGCTGGTTCCAGGCCTACCGCCGCCGGACACAAAGTACCTCCAACTTTACCCAGGTCGCCAGCTTCAGGTCCTGCGCCATCTCAGTCGCTCTGTTGGACGGGTCATCTGCCTCGTACGCTATACTTGGAGCAGAGGCTGAGTTTATCTTACTAACCAGCCACCCACTGTCTCCGCGCTGGATATCGCGAGCAGATTCAGTCCAAATTCCTCTGAGCTGCGGTCCAGCTGTGGCCAGATGTGGTGCGCGTACCTACCTTCTAGACATGGGCGGCCGAGTTCGTATTAGGGCCCCGTGGGTGGTTGATTGCCCGAAGACGGGCGCCCCCGTCACAAGCCTTCACGTATTGTTAGCGGGTAAACCAGGTCCGGGGCAAATGGGAAAGCGGAATTCCGGAATATTATTAGAAGCGTCCAGGCGCACCATGATGTGACAGGCATCTTACTGTACATTGTAGACTATTCATAATCATTGAATAGCATTGCGGTTTCAATGTTGTTTTGTAGACGATTTTGTCCCTCCACAAGGCGCATCCCCTTACTGAGTACACAAAACTTGTTTAAAATTTTCAAGCAGACTACAATCAAGAGACCACTGGCAATGCGAGCATCGCACCTCGGACTGACTTGAGCGAATTATTGGCCTGTCGATTTGCTGTTTCAGAACTGCCAGTGGGTCCTCCTCTCTGCGCCGTTATCAAGATTGAGAGATCATAGTCCAATCTTGGGCTGATAATCACTTAGCTTTCTCACAGCTCGTTAAGGCGGTTTCACCTATTCCTGAATTAGAGTATCACTTTCGAGTTCCAGCCACCAGTAAAATGCAGGATTACAACATCTGATCTGGGCGACAGCGGCGGCTACTACAGAACGGCGGCTATAGCGGCTCAAGGGTCGGTCTGTGGACGACGACCAAGGTTGTGCATTCCTTAGTGGGAAATGAGCGCCGGACCGCCGGTTGATCGTGGCCTAGGGGCGTCTCAGCAATAGCTGCGAACTGGTGATCAGTGGGGCAGGAAGGTATGCCTAAGCCCATTCTTGATGCCCTCGACCGGCGCGGTCCTATTCAGGAAGTTGAGAATGTACAACCATATTGTGGTCCCTGCAGATGAGCGTGGTCATGTGGGGGGTGCGAACGGTTGAGATGCATTGGCGCGTATGGCGACCCCATATCAGGGCCTTTGGACCATTTAATTTGACAATTCCGAGAAGTGGCGGGCCTGAGTTGCGAACGTGATTGGGTCTCACTCTCTGTGGATGAAGCTTCGAAATTTTTCGGGCCGCGAGTGCTACTCAGGTGGAGTCAGGATCTGAAGGATGTCAACGTGGCAGTGGCCAGTTGGCGCCACATAGATTGGACGCCCAAGTTCATCATACATGGAAATCATTTAAAGGAGGATCGCAAAGAGAAAAGGCTTTGTTGAGATTTTTTCGTGTCAGCGACGATGGGTCTCTCTGAAATGGCCGGCGGCCTCCCAAGAAGCCTGTTTATCTGATCCATATCTGAATGGTCATAAAGCATGGCACATCAACAGCAAGGCAACATCAATTTTATCTGCCAAATCGACTGAACTTGTCATCATCTTGCGCTGGAAGACCGAGCCACAAATCTATCGTTCCAGGACTGTTAGTATTAATATCCCTCCTGTCGGTGCACGGCTGGCCAGTATCGACTTGAGCCGAGGTATTTGAGGAGTGATCCACAAAATTCGAGGTGTTGGAATCAGTGGTCTTTTGTCAACTTTTTTTCAGGAGTTGGTGGAATACAGGCAAAATCGTCAAACTGTGGGGTGGAGCAAGTGTAATGTGCGTATAGTATTTTGCGTTTATGGGAATAGCCTGAAGAGTTTTCACTTCTCAAGTCTAGTCTTTACGGATTTGCTTGCCTCAAGTGTAACTATGAGACCGCCAAATGCTAATTACTTGTTTCAGTGGGCTGTCTTCCCAGCAGACACATCAGAAATTATAACCCTCCGCAACTACATCTTGAAATACACAACTTGGAGAGTGTGGCCAACCGATTGCCGGCAATCTGCAACCTACACGCCTAGTTGTCACATTTCATGAGTCCGCTAGTCACTTGGGAACATTCGCATCATTGGGAGTTTGTCATCCTCAGGATTGAGTGGGAATCGCAATCAAAAGTAACTACGTTACTCCATCAAAATGACCCGTAGCGGGTACGATACGGTACGTTATACTTTTCGGATTCTCATCTGCAAGAGAGTAGCAAGATCTCATCTTCCAAGTCTACAAAAGTAGCAAGCGGCGCGGAAGCTGTGACTGCTTTATGTACATCCGTAAGAGAAAATGCTCTCAAGATCTCCATTTGCTAACTCAAGATTCTAAAGACTGGTACCCGCAAGCCACCAGTGAAGAAATAAGTCGACAGCCTTTTCGATTGTTTTGCGGTACTACGGCGGTTAGATCTCTTTTACAGCGTTTGCATTATGGTGTAATATTTTTTGCGGTAAAGGCATGGTGTGGTGGGCTATACTGTGAAACCAGTTCAACGGTATGGTTGATTACAGATGTTTGGTGTTAGGGTGTTTGCATTTTGGTGTCCGGTCATGGGAGCGAACTAGAGTTATGCATTCAGTCACTTTCCTTGGGATTCATCTACGCTGCCGGCACCCCATCTGCCGAAATGACCACCAATTTCTCCTTTGCTCCAGCGTTCTTAAGATTGTTGCCTTCGGTGGTTCTTTGGGCCTCTTTCTAGTTGGCTGAGACCCTCTCAGACTCTGGTTCGGCCTTGTTCAGCCTTTGTTCGGTGCTCCTATATTTTTGCCTGCCCATCCTGTTAGCCCCTGATCTGCAAATAAACACGAAACGTGGGGAGCATACCCGTCGCTCCAAAAAAGATTATATGTGTTGTTATGACGAGACATACAACCATGCAAGCCGAGTAGGCGTAACCTTTTGCAAATCGAGGCGATTCAACAGTCGAGTAAACAAACAGTAGTATCCATATGTTGGTCGATGTAGCAATAGCCGTCCTCAACACAAGAGTTAATGCCCTCTCTTCGATATTGTCCTTGAGAATAATATTGGCCCAGCCATAGAGCACCGAAGAAACAGATACAGCTGAATACGACACACTAAAGGCGAACCACATCGCTGCCTCAGGTACGTTCCAACCCGCCAGAATAACAAGCCCAGTGAATTTGAAGGCTGTCGCAAGGGTATGTAATTGCTGCAGGCCTCGAGATTCACAGATCGGCACTGAAGTTGATGAACAGGACGAAGAAAATTCCCCAGGCAGGGCTGATAGCTGAAAGGATGTTCATGGTCGCTGTGTCAAAACGATGCAGACTCTTGATCCACAGCAAGAAGGCTGCCGTATTCGCAGTGGTGTTGAAGAAAAATATGTCCCAGAGTACCAAGACGTAGAACTTCCAATTTGTGAAGATTCGCCCGAGCAGGGCCCAAGAAAATGGAACACTCTTCATGACCGAACCTTGAGGCTCCAGACGAGACCTCGCTCACTCCAGCTCGTAATCTTTGATCACGAGCATGTTAGGTGTGGCTGGCGTCCCGGGCCAAATGAAACAAGCCAAGAATGCAAGCTAAATAGTGATTATTGAGTTGAGAATAAAGAGCCAACGCCAACCAGGAAGCCCATCATGCCCATCCAAGTAGATCGTTGCAGCCGCTTGGAGGAGGCTGGCAGTCAAAGTACCAAGTGTCACTAAGCTACAGAGGAAAATGGCCCCGGGATGCACCCACACCTCTGAGTGTGGATTTGATGCTTGTCTAGCCAGGGATACAACTGTGTCAGGCCTATGTAGAAAATGCCACCTCGCCTGCCGATCTTGTTGCTTGTATACCACGGTCCCAACACGAAATGGATGCCTTTCATTCATCAGCAAATAGATTGCGTTCTGGGTATCCCTAGATACAATGGGCTCTCAGCCTCCTAGGGTAGCGGCGGCGTGTCTTTCAGTCATCGGGAAAATACATAGGAAGCCTTGAAGATGGAGACGATGAAGCGATAGGCTATGATTTCTCCGCAGCTTTGTGCTTGGTACTACAAAAGAGTAAACACCCCTCAGCCAAAATACTGAGGTTGGTCGTGAACTGTGGCAGCACAGCAACCTATTGTCGTTCCAGAGAGTCTTAGATATGTTATCCTACAGGAAACTCTGTTTTACAAACCGATTATTCTAGGTCCGGCATGGTAGATTCAATATTTGCAGAGTCGTCACCCAAGCAATCAGTCACATCACCAATCTTGGAACCTACCTACTTAAGTAGGTAGCCTCTTCATGCATGCCATTTATTGTCAACCCGGTTTGAGTCCCGAATCGGCCTCTTACACATGCAGGATTTACTTCTCAAGGCCATCTTCTTCATCAACCTCATGTTACAAAGCTTGTAGCAGCGTGCTTTATTCCGCCCCCACCCCCCAAGAGGCTTAAACAGAGTTAATGAAACTATTATTACTACTTAACCGGTTTTCTTTCCCCCGAACTTTTCATCAAGGAGGACCCGGGAGGAGCACAAGGGCTGCCCCCAAAGACAATATGCTAGTGGCAAGCTCCCAACGCCTTCCGCCAGCCAATCTACCTAGGAAATGATGCAGCTGGCTGGACGGTTGATGTGTGTCTTTTATAGGATATCTCAAGATTTTTAGCCAGTTTTTCAAAGGAAAATTTCCACAATGTTTTGTTTTGAAGTTCATTCATCCCAGATGATTGTATGGAGTCAATCCATAGATAAGGTGGGTTTTGGTACTGTGACTAAAGTGTGCAGGCTAAGTGAGTGCACCCCCGCTGCGGCTCTTGGCTTCGACCGCTGGGGGTTCGGGTCTGGGGTGCCACCGGCAACGATCAAGCTCCATGAAGGCACATCAACAACATTGCCAACATCCCATCTTGAAATAACCACCGAAAAGCCTTGGTACGACAATCCGGAACCTTCAATAGGCCGCCGCCGCCGTCTCTACCACCCCACCCCAACAATGTCGGCACCACACACGACACTCAGCGCAGCGGCGGACGACCGCAAGGCGCGCCTGGCAAAACTCAAGTCCCTCAAGCGCAAGCAACCCGAGGACGAGATCGCGCCACCAGAGTCAGATCGCATAGCTTCCCCCACGCCACAAACAGGGGACGCGCCCGCATCAAATGCCCAGGACGACGAGGAGGACGTCTCGAGGAAATACGTGTCCGGGCGGAACTACGATGCCGAGACCAAAGGCCCCAAACTAGGCTTCGAGGCGCCGCCCACGCTGGGGCCGGAGGACCAAACGCTAGAGGAGCAGGCGGCGCAGCTGGAGGCCGAAATAAAGAGGAAGGCGGCCGAGGACGCCGGGGACGACAAGGGCATCGATCTGTTCAAGCTGCAGCCCAAGAAGCCTAATTGGGACCTAAAGAGGGAGCTGGACAAGAAGCTGGAGGTGCTGAATGTCAGGACAGACAACGCCATCGCGAGGCTCGTAAGGGAGAGGCTGCAGGAGAAAAAGGCCGAGGCGCAGAACAAGGACGGCAGGCTGGCGGACGGGGAGGCCGTCGCTGCTGGACTGGAAGGCGGGGAATTGGAGGAGATTGTGAGACTGAGGGAGCGCGAGGAAGAGGCAGAGGAGCAGAGGGAACGAGAGGCTATCGAGGTAGAGTGAGGTGTGACGGGCCTGGAGACTTGCGAAGCAAAAGCGTCAGCAAGACACCATTCGTCACAATCAGCCAACGGGCCTTCATCACTCTGAGCGATATCCGATTAAGGGTTGCTACGAATAAAACTGCATGGGAGGCGTCACGAGGAAGGGGTGCAATCACGTTGGTTGGTCGGGGAAAGAAAAGTTTCTTCTTGCGGTAGAGTACGCAAAATGATACCCATTTCTATCTACCTGTTCATGGCCTGCGTCAATGCTAACCGCTTGCTGAAGGGACTCAGACTGCGCTCCCGCGGTGGCTCAGGTTCGGGCGGTGCGCGCCTGCGTTCATGATGATCCTCGCCTCTATCCCTGTATTCCCTGTACCGGCCTTCCTCTGGGCGGCGTCGATCCCTTGGATCTGGTCGACCTGGGGACCGAGAGTCGTGCCTCTGCTGTCGTCTAGGCGGTGGCCTTTCATCGTCGGAAATAGATTGGCGACGCGCTGAACGTGGGCGTGCATGCCTCTCGGAAGACTCGTCACGAGGCCCTCGACGAGATCCGGGACGGCCACGAGAGTCAGGAGATCCTTGGTGCCGGCCAAGATGAGGGCGGTATTGTGCATCTGGGCTCGCAGATCGCCCTCGACTGCCATCGCTGACAGAGTCGAGAGACCTGCTTCGCCTCGGCCGCCGCACAGGTGGCGAAACATCCTGGGCTCGGCGCGGGGCGGGCGATGCTCGTCTTCGCGGGGGCGGTGACTTGGAAGATCTTGTGGAGATGGAAGAGACCGAGTCCACAGAGCTTGAGCGTTGGCGTTTCGACTCGGGCTCCCGTCCACCCGCCGCATCATCCTCGTCTAGTTCCCGCTTGCGAGCCCTCTCGGCCTCTTTCCTTGCCAGTTCCTCGTCGGCGACACCCTTCCTTATGGGGCATTAGCAGAGCTCATGAGCACAGTGGACAGGGTGGAAGGGGAAGGGAAGTAGGGAGGCTCACTTCCTCGTGGCATCATCAGGAGTGTCGTTTGTAAGCTTCGGAACAAGCTTGGGGTTGAGTAGCTGCTGGGTTCGAGACGGCCTGGCGTTGTACGGCCGCTCCTGGAGTTGGACCTTGCATTCGTACGAATAGTGGCGTGCTAAGACAGTTAGCCTTGTGGAGATAGGCAGAATTTCAAGGCGAGCCAGGCAGACATATCTCGTTTCAAACACTTTTGACATTGAACATTGGCCGGTGTAGGCTTCCTTGGGCCCCCACGGCCCCTGTATGAGTTCATACTGATGATTGATCAAGATGTGGTCGTGAGAAGGCAGACGTCGGAAGGGAGAAGATGAAGACGATGCATGCGGAGAACAACAATACAAGCAGTTTGAGGCAGTGCGTGGCGACTTCCTGTTTCTGTATGGTTGGTTACAGCCTCGTCGAGCTGACAGTGGCCAAATCCAGGCAACTTGTTTGACACTGGACGGGTAGGGTCGATTGACAACAGGATGAGCCTCAGGCCAGGCCTCGAATACCTACCAATGAAGAGAGAGCGCTCACCCTTACCGAGAGAGTCTGCCTGTCTCCCCCAACTCGGCCACTCAGCCCACTCCACTCCACTCTACTCTTCGTTCAGGTTGGCGGTAGCGTCACGTGGGGTCTGGAGCTGACTAAAACTGGGCCGGGATGCCGTCCCTTTCGCGGGTACAACTCCCTGCCAGCAAGGCGTGGACGGCCCTGGCCCGTGCCCCCTGCCCCTGCCAACTAGCTCCCTTCCCCCCCAATCCAGACTTGGGAGCGGTGGTACTCAGGTGCTCATCCTACAAGCACCCGTCAAGTCAAGGCCCAACCCAATCCAGCCAGGCCAGTCTAACTTTCTGCCGAGATTGGGAGCCTCTCGCTGAAGCTATTCACAATCCTTTCCTTTTTTTCCACGCGCGGACGACGAGAAAGGGGACGGGAGAATAGCCACGTTCCATCAGCTGCCCGTTTCCCTCCCGACCCAGGCTCTCTATCAACCCACGGTCAAGGAACCGCGGCAACGTCAGCACCGCTCCCGTCCGTCAGATTCTTGTGTGTTCTTCCAACCACGGCCGACATCCGCCCACACAGCTGCCGCCCATCAACACACAGTACATTACCTGACCGACTGTGGAGGCGTGGCCGTCTCATCAGCCTCCTCTCTCAGTCTGCACGGCACACTTGGCCGGCAGAGCTGGCCACACCGAGCCTGTGCTTCTCAGAGCGCCCCGTCCGCCACTCATCTACTCCTTTGGTGCGACCGAATTTCCAAATTCTAGCATCGCGTCACTGCCCATCCTCTCTTTTGCCCGCCCGCCTTGCCGGCAAACCTGCAGCCTGCTCGACGGCCCCCGCCTCACAGCCTGTCTGTCGCCTTTGCATCTGTCGCCTTCGCGACTGCGGCTTGTCTGTACTACCTCGACCACAAGACAAATAGCCACGGCTTCCTTCCCTCCCCTGATCGCGGGCAAGGACATAATCCTGGGCAGGATAGTTGACTGTCTATTTAACAACAGACCACAACACAAAGGAATCAACCTCGCCTCTCGACAATGAGCACCTGCACCTCCTTCTCGACCCGGACCGCTCTGATCCATTTTGTTTCTTAGATCTCTTCTACTGCCCAACTTTGGAGTCTATTTCTTGAGTGCGACTGAACTCTGCGCAACTGGACGACACGCTCGCTTCTTGGGGCCACGAGCATTCTCTCCAACGTACGCAAGCAGTTTTCACTGAAAATACTTGGGAGCGCCCTATGGCGACTGCAGGAACGACCATGACTGACGTCAAAAAACTTTCGTTCGCCAAGGTCAGTCCCCTTGACCCCGACGTCTTTCGCTCTTCTTCAGCTGACAGTCAACCGTCAAAGGTCCTTGCCTCGGCGCCTACAGAAGATAAACCGACATCATCTTCGACTAGAGACGCCGCCTCGAATCCAGAGAAGGAGACACAATTGCCAGCATCGCCCAAATTAGCGGGCCAGAGTGTAGCAGGGAAACCGGTCGTGGCTAATGGCGCTCAGGCAGCCGACAAATCAACGAGCACGGGTGTTGACGAGACCTTTGCCCAGGACAGGCTCGCTGATGGATTGGAAAATCTGAAGATCGAGTCGACGGCCCCGAGCCTCGTGGTCAACGGCATCGGGTCCGGCTCCACTGGGCCATCATCCAAGGCCCAGAGTCCTTCGGACGAAGCTTCGCAGAAAGCAGATTCCAGCTCGGAGCTGGGCACAAAACCTCCCAGCCTCGATGGCAAGAGCATCACTTCTGGCACGACTTTCAACGCGTTGGACGAGAAGGAATCGCTTCGACCCGACGACAGCGCAAGTGTTATGGCGGCCGAGCAGGACGATGACGCCTTCTCTATCCGAGGCTCCCTCATTGCTGGCTCTCGCATGGGCTCCGAGGTAGCCGCGCGTGTCTACCGGATCCAGCTCGGCGACATGCCCCCACGCAGCATTGCCCCCCAGCATGTCATCGTCGAATCTGGAAATCGTGCAGTCACGGCGCCGCAGGCTGTTTCTTTGGACCAGCAGCCCGTTACTGATGCAAAGATCGCGCTCGTTG
Source organism: Diaporthe ilicicola (assembly GCA_023242295.1). Classification (NCBI taxonomy): domain Eukaryota; kingdom Fungi; phylum Ascomycota; class Sordariomycetes; order Diaporthales; family Diaporthaceae; genus Diaporthe; species Diaporthe ilicicola. The sequence continues at coordinate 81,366 of JALPVH010000180.1, read as the reverse complement.
GTGCCACTTCTGCACCCAATGGGATGTATGGACAGAACCCTGACGAGAAGCTCCTCGAGGCAATGCAGTCTCAGAAAGACCGGTTCTTCTTGTTGAAGTTGGAAGAGAAGGTGATAGATTTTGTGCAGGATTCGAAGTGAGTTGAAAATCTATAGGGCACTGCCGACCGCGCTCGCTTTGCTAACGCCATGCAAAGAGAACCTTTCATGGACTTGCCTCCATCCAATTCCTTCTGCAGGATGTTAACCCACAAGTTGGCCGACTACTATCATATGACGCACTCCTTCGAGGCTGGTGCTGGAGCGGTTCGCATCTTCAGAACCCCTTTCTGTAGGGTGCCTCCTTCATTGGCCAGCATTGCCCAAAGCGCCTCTGCTGCAAGCACCCCTCCGCCGATCGTGATGCCGAAGAAAATCATGCGACGTGGAGAAGAAGGAGAGTTCGGCCCAGGAAGTGCTGGCCCATCGAAGCCAACCTCAGAGTCTGGAAGTGACTCCAAGGAGAAGCAAGCTGCAAAAGAAAAGTGAGTCCTCTAGAGGAAGCTTGCAAGCATTCAAGGGCTGACATGGCGCTCCAGGATGTCGAGAGAGGAAAGAGAGGAAGCGTACAACAAGGCACGGGAGAGGATCTTCGGAACAGCATCCACAGAGATCTCCACTCCAGGTATGAACAGACTCTGTTTTCGATGCATTGGCAGTGCTGACTATTATACAGAGAATGACGATAGCACCGGCGTTTCTCGAGCTAGCTCTGTATCTATGCGAGACAAAATCAACGGCGCAAAGAAGGCGAAGAAGAGGCGAGATTCTGATACCTTCGACACCAGGTCCAACTACGTCGCTTACGCTCCTGCTTACGGACACCCTCATCAGGCCACATGGGTTCAGCCGCATTATATGCCCGCAGGTGCGCAGCTCAGTGGCTCAGTACAACAACAGCCCTTCCCACCGGCGGTCCCGAACATGTACGGTGTCCCGAACCAGCAGTTTCCTCCCATGATGCCAGGCAACGGTTATAGCCCACAGTATAACATGTCAAACGTAAGTCTTGGCGGACACTTACAGATACCCTCTCATGCTACCAGCAACATATTAACAGTTGTCTTGATAGTATGCCCAGCCGCCCGGCCCGCCGCGTTATCAGCCTCCGGTGAACCAGATGCCTCCAACGCCTTACGGACCGCCCATGCAGGGCGTACCCCAACCGCAGACTGGGTGGCAGCAGCCTCCCAGCTTCAACTCGAGCCCTTACCAATCTCGGGCCACGCCAGTAGCTCCAAATGGGATTCCATACGCCTATGGTGCCCTCCCGGCCAATGTCAACCCCAGTGACCCAAAGAGCCAGCATCCCATCCCTGGCAGTTTCAACCGTCACGCATTCAATCCCAAGACGCAGTCTTTTGTACCCGGCAACGGGATGGGACCGATGCAGCCGCCTCCTGGTCCGTATAGTGGCTATGGGCCACCTCAGCAGGGCAGCCCTCAGATCACGCCTCCGCACCTCCACTACCCGGGCTACCAGGCAGGTCCACCTATGGGCCAGCCTCCTTACGGCAACGCGAATGGATACAACATGATGCGACAGGGATCTAACAACTCCCTCCCTCCCTATCACGGCCCGCCGCCCAACGTACAGCACCAGCCTCACGTCCCTCACGTCCCTCACCAGCTGCCACCTCACCCGCCTGCCCAGGGACCACCTCATATACCCAGCAAGCCCTCCATGCCTCAGGGCCTGCCCATGGCCCATGGCCAACCATATAGCAATCTGCCGACTTATGGCAACCCTGCGACGCTGCCGCAGAAACCCACCACCTAGGACTTTGTAGCATCGGATGGTGTTTAAGGATGACAATTATCATGACGGCGTCACGGAATTTTTCTGAAAGCATACAGGCGTTCAAGGAGGGTCTTCTGGTCTTGACTGACCATCATCATCATCATCATCATTTGATAAATTGCCAGCGTTCAGGGGCTCGTAGTTTTTCCGACCCTGTCGGATAAAATGTTGCACTTGCTAGAAAGACTGATGATGGCTCTCTACTACTACTACTACACATAGAACACCCCTAATGCGATACAGTTTCAACCCCCCCAAATGCCATTTCATGGATGTTTCGCTGTTATCTTGGTACGGAGTTCGACAATCACATCCACACCCGAATTTGAATATTCGTGTCCTTAGATTCAGTTGCCCACAGAATTAGATTTTCCCGCAATACCGACGATGATCTAATCCCGCCTCTGAACGCCAGTTCTTGGGAGAAATCACTTTTGGGTTGTAAACAAAGCCAGTGTTCTCTCTCCCCAGCCCCATCATTCCCCCCTCTCTTGCCTTGAACCCCTTTACCGGGAATCAGCAGGACCTGGGTCATATTCCTTATGCTTCATTCCCTCTCACGCCTCTGGTCCCCATCAACAATACCCCTGGAAGGCAGTGCATCGTGCATGCGCGTCCCACCGCGTAAGTCTACACTATCCATTCGATCCATTCAAGGTGTCCTCGAACAGTTGCCGCCGCTAGAGACGACGCTTACTCGCCGTTCTCGCGCGGCTCACGCGGCTCCCTAGGTTCCCTGGGCTGTCCGCCTCCCCTGCCGCCGCGTCCGCCACGCTTGCCGCCCCTGCCGCCGCGCTCCCCGCGCTCCCCGCGCTCCCCGCGCTCGCCCTTGCCGTCCTCGCCCTCCTTGGGGGGAGCGCCTTCCTTGTGCTCCATGGTCAGGGCGCTGGTGGCGAGGCGCTGTGACAGGTCGATCTGGGTGCGGATGGTGTTGGCTAGGTAGCTCACCATGAGGACGTCCTGGATGTGGTTGTTGAAGTCGTGCTCGATGGACTCGGGGGCGACCTTGGGGGCCAGCGACAGGTTGTTCATCATGTACTGGCCCAAGGCCTGGTTGGGGTCGCGCTCCTCGTCGAGGATCTCGCCGACATAGCCGGAGCTGCGCTCCAGCAGGTCCTCGGTCTGGGCGATGGCGGTGGCGAGGGCCTCGATGTCCGGGACGAGCGGGGCCTGGCGCGACTCGTTGTTGGCGGCGGAGGCGATGGCCTCGAGAGCAGCGCGGTCGGCATCGCCCTGGGACAGCTTGTGGGGCACCTCGATGAACAGGCACGACTCGGCCGCGCGGTCGGGATTGACGGCGGCTGGGGCAGAGATGTAGGCGTGGGTCTCGATGTCCTTGCCCGGCTCGGTGGAGATGGTCAGGTGCACGGCGGGGTGGGGGAAGGTTCCCGTCTCTGGCGAGGCGAAGAAGTTTTGGATGAGGGCGGAGAAGCTGTTGAGCTCGAGGCTGGTGGCGTACCAGCCCAGCAGCGTCTCACGGGGGCTGGCCTTGAGGGACAGCTGCAGCATGGTGCGCTGGTACTCGACGTCGACCTCGACCTGCTCCTCATTTTCGACGTGAGGGATGGCGAAGCAGTTGCGCACCTCGACCTCGGTGCCATCCTCGGATCGCACGCCTATCAGGGCGCCGATGACGCGGGGCTGGGGTGCGTCTGGGGAGGAATCTTCGGGGGCAATGTCGTCGCGGCGGATGGCATGGTCGAGGATGGAGAGGATTGCCTAGAGAGAGGGAGGAGACAAAGGTCAGATACTGAGCTGTCATCTGAGAGGGGGAGGGAGGGTGGGTGTGTGTGTATGTGAGAAATATAGAGGCACAGGGGACGGCTTACTTGTGGCTGGATGTTGACTGTCATGGGGGAGATATTTGTGTTGAAGCCTGGGGCGGCGGGGGCAACAGGCCGGGCCAGGTGGAGGAACTCCTCTGAATCAATCGCCATGATGAAGGTGTTCTATCGAGTCGCGTGGTGTTTTGCCAGAGAGGGGGAAGAGGTCGGGAGATTGTCGGGACACTAAGGCTGGAGAAGAGTTGGTTGATGTGTGTAGGACCCCGCGGCGGTTTAGGGACCTTTGATCTTGACCTTGCTCCTGCTTGGTGTTGCATGCAAAATTCCGCCCGTTTTTGCTCTCACCTTGATCCGTCGTGTCAAATTGTGGGGTCCTCGTTTGTTTGTGTGCGCTAATCGGATGCCCAGACGGCGGGTACGGTGCGGTACCTCGTCTACAGGGGTCGACAGCGCTGGGGGTAAAGTGCTGCGCAGGTAGCCCCCCGATAAGATAAGGATTTTATTTTCAAAGACCCTCCAGATTGTTCATCAAGGGTTGGACATTTTACATGTCTCATACTTATATTCTACCGATATACATTTCAGCGGCTTGTTTTCATAATAATTAACCCGCTTGACTCAAACCCATACCACTGCGCCCTTACGTCCATATCATGGCTCCAAGGGGGCGAGCCGGCTTCCGTGGAGGTTCAAGAGGGCGAGGGGCACCAAGAGGAGGCGGCAGGGGGAGAGGTAGAGGAGGGGGAGGCAGGGGAGGCAGGGGAGGCAGGGGAGGATCATCACAGTCACGCGGCCCAAAGTTCGACAGTGCACGAATAGAATACAGGTGGGAAACTCTTGTCACTTTCGTCGGGAGTCCACATTCACAGAAAGACTAATGCCAGTCACAGTGATTCAGAGGATGAGTCTGGCCAGGATGAGGAGCAGTCAGATATTGAGGACGATGACGAGGATTTGGAAGGCGCTTCCGAAGACGAGGCCGAGAGCAAGGCAGCCGCCCGTCCCTATATGACCCTCATCAAAAGCTTGACAGACGACAATGCTGCACCTAATGCGAAGAGAAGAAAGCTGGACCATGAAATAGCACAGCCAGAAAACCCAAAGGATCAGCCGGAAGACGAGCAGGCGGATACTGAAGGTGAAAGGGCTGAGGACGTCGACTACGTGGAGGAACCTGAGGAAGGCCCCGACGAGACAGCCGCAGAGGACGCTTTCGACCAGGACGACGAGGACGAGGTAGTGGATAACTCGGACCCCTTCCAGAGTCACTTTGTTGCCCCCGACGAAGAGAGCTTATCGCGGCGGCTGAAGGCCATCGAGGAAGCGAAATGGGCGACGAAGAAGGTCGCGGTACCCAAGGGCACAAGAACGGTTCTCAGTGCACCAGACACAGGCCACAATGACGACCAGCCTTCAGTGCCAGCTCCCATATCAAACACATCAGATCTGCACTTGAAACAAAGGCTGTCAGAGTCCATGAAGGAGAAGCGTAAACTCGATGGCCTCGAACAGTCCCTTGCGCCGCATGTGTTTGGGTACCGGGACTTGCTCTTTTGCCAGAGATCACTGAATAACGGCAAGAGTCTTCGGCGGTTGGCATGCCTGCATGCGCTCAACCATGTTTTCAAGACCCGTGACAGGGTGATCAAGAACAATGCTAAGCTTGCTCACCAAAAGGATGACGAGGAGCTCGAGCTTCGGGATCAGGGCTTCACCCGGCCAAAGGTTCTCATGATCCTCCCCACGCGGGAATCGTGTTACAAGATGGTCGAGGCCATGACAGCCATCTGCGGACCCGAGACACAGGAGAACAAGAAGAGGTTCGAGGACTCATACCACGACAAAGAAGAACGATTCTCAGGACAGAAGCCGGCCGACTTCAAGGACCTCTTTGCTGGCAATGATGACGACATGTTCCGCATTGGCCTCAAGTTCACACGTAAGACAATCAAGTTCTTCGCGCAGTTTTACAACTCAGACATACTCTTCGCTAGCCCGCTAGGGCTGAGGATGGCCATCGGCTCTGAGGACGGCAAGAAGGTCGAGCACGATTTCCTGTCCTCGATCGAGGTTGTCATCGTGGACCAAGCCGACTCGCTGCTGATGCAAAATTGGGAGCACGTCGAGTACATCTTCGAGCACCTCAACCTGCAGCCCAAGGACGACCACGGCTTCGACGTCAGTCGGGTGCGCAGTTGGTATTTTGACGATCAGGCGCGGCACTTCCGACAGACGCTCGTCTTCTCGCAATTCAACACGCCGGAGCTGTCCAAGCTGTTCCGACTGCACTGCCGCAACTGGGCGGGCAAGGTGCGCGTCGAGCCCGAGCACGCAGGCGTCATCGGCGAGCTGGGCGTCAAGGCCAAGCAGACCTTCTCGCGCATCGACCCGCCGTCGGTCGAGGGCGAGCCCGAGGCGCGCTTCAGCTACTTCACCAAGGCGATCGTGCCGACCCTCGTCAAGCGGGCCAAGGACGCCACAGGCACGCTCATCTTCATCCCGTCGTACCTGGACTTTGTGCGCGTGCGCAACTACTTCGCGACGAACCCGGCGGTGGAGAGCCTGACGTTCGGCGCCATCTCCGAGTACGCCACGGTGCCCGAGGCGTCCCGGGCGCGGTCGCACTTCTTCGCCGGTCGGCACAAGGTGCTGCTCTACACGGAGAGGGCGCACCACTTCCGCCGGTACGTGCTGAAGGGCGTGCGCCGGGTCATCATGTACGGGCTGCCGGACAATCCGCTGTTCTACAAGGAGGTTGCCGGGGCCAACCTGGCGAAGGCGGAGCAGGATATGGAGATTGAGCCCGGGCAGGGCAATGTGAGGGTCATGTTCTCCAAGTACGATGTGCTGAGGCTCGAGAGGGTAGCCGGGTCACAGAGAGTTGGCAGGATGATCCGCGAGAGAGGCGACACGTTTGACTTTGTGTGAGGAGCCTGCTTGGGCAGTCATTCGTAGATGTACATATAGCTCGCTCTTGGGCGATCGAGGCCTAGTATCTCACATTGGGGCAGCCCCCGCGGACCTCTGGATTAACCCCCACGAGGTCTTGGTACCATCCCGCCCATAGTCTACAGTTTATATGTGGCTTGAAACAGCCCCCTTTAATCCAGCTCCCTCAATGCGCGGCCGGTTGAGCACCACGAGGCGGTCCCTCCCCTGCGCCTCGTCCTGTAGATGCGGGCCTCCTGGTCCTCCTGCTGGGCTTGGCGCTCGCCTCGGCCGCTGCTTCGGCAGTCCAGCCCTCGCGCTCCTTGATCTCCTCGACGAGGGCGCGGAACTCGCGCTCGCCGTCCTGCCGGAAGGCCGTCATCTTCTTGACGTTCATGTTGGTGATGTGCGAGCTGGGCCGGCCCTGCACCTCGTCGCGCGCCACCGTCGCGGCCGTCATGGCGAAGCGGATGTCGCGCTGCCCGTCCACCAGCTCCAGGATCGCGCTGGGCGCCTGGTCGTGCTTGCTCTTGGGCTCGGTGCGTAGCACGCGCGTGTAGCCGCCCGGCCGGGTGAGGTAGCGCTCTCGCAGCTCGCCGAAGAGCTTGGGCAGGAGTCGGTCTGGTGTCTGTTGTGGGGCGGTGGGTGAGCCCTGGTCAGCCTGCTTGTAATTCACATCCATGGTGCCTATTTTCTTGCGTGAAAGCAGGCAGACAACAGCCCAGCGTCTCAGAGCTGGTTGGCACGGGGCGCTGTGAAACGTACGAAGAGAATGCTCTGTGCCTCCCGCCTCGATGTCTCGTTATTCCTCTTCGCCAGGGTTATGAGCTTATCGGCCATACGCTGGGCCTCCTTGGCCTTGGGCCATGTCGTTTGTATGGACTCTTGCTTGACCAGGGAGGTGACTAGGTTGCGGAGGAGGGCTTGCCGGTGGGTCGAGTTGCGGCCGAGGGTCCGGAATTTCATGTGGCCGCCTGCCATCTTTGCTGGGTGGTTGGAGGGATTGCTCCCTCACGATCGCTCTGTATATTCCCTCCTATTCCTCAATGCCTGTAGCTGGGGCGGGAGACGTGATTTGTTGTCGATAGAGGGCGGTTTAACGTTGGTTTGGGAGGTTGAGAATGGGTTGACGATGTCTGCGCCGGTCGATGATACTAACACGGAAGGCGGTCGCGAATTTTCTAGACGGCGCGGCGGGAGCTGCAGGATACCTGGATCAACGGTCCCGGAGTAGTCTACTTGAACAACAAGTACATCTCAATTTACTATCCGGCAACCTCGCCTTTGAAATTTAAGGCACGTACAAATTAGCATACTCTCAAGTATTTAATAGTAATGGGACTTGGAATCTTCAGCGACTCAGATCTCCAAGGTATCTCATCTCGTTAGCTAGCACTGTAACTATCTTGATGTACATGCAGATGGCGTACTGCCCCCTGCAGCTTGACAGCCCGCGACTGACCTCATCCCCTGGAAGCGCTTCTTCAGGAATCCGACCTTCGGCGTTGTCGATGCAGCTCTTGAACCTCACATCACGACAAAGAACTAGCATGCCTAGTCTCCAGTTCCTTTCCCCCTAGCCTGCCACTCTGCTGTCTCAGTTCCTTTTCTCAATCGACTGGACAAACCACCCACGCACCTTTGCGACCGGGTCTCAGCGTTGCACGAGGAACACCACCCACAATGGGCTTCACCACCGGCTTCGTCAGTACATCCGCCGCCCTCGACAGATGACCATTCAGCTAACTGTATAGACCGGCGGTGTGACCCTCGTTCTCGGCATATCCTACCTCAGTCTCCAAGCGCACAAGCGCGCCCGCGAGCGCCAAGCCGAAACCTTGCGCGCAAACTCCTACATCCTCAACTCCCTCTCCTACATCCCCGCCACCGCACCGCCGCCAAAGACACTGGCCGAGGAGCTTGCCCTGCTGGAGCAGCAGCAGGAGCTCCTGGCGCGCGCCGAGCAGCAGCGCAGGAACCTCTCGGCGAGGAACGAGGGCTTCTTCGACCAGGCCAAGGACAGGTGGAACGCCGAGATCGAGGGTGCGGTGCGGTGGGCCGCCAACAAGGACTGGGCCGCGGCGCGCGAGGACGCAGAGGCCGCCGCCTCGAGGCTGTGGGCGCGGGCGAGCGGCGGCGAGGTGCCGGCCGACACGGCCAAGGGTGCGGCTGCAAAGGTCACGGCTGCGGCGGGCAACAAGGCTGCCGAGGCCAAGGATGCCGCGGAGAGCATCTGGGAGCGGGGTTTCAAGAAGAGCAAGGAGATTGCTAGCCAGGCCCAGGCCGGTATTGCGAAGGCCGCGGAGAGATCGCAGGACCGGTTCAAGAGCGCGGCGAACAAGACTGGCGAGACAGACGTCGAGAAGGTGCTGCAGCAGCGCTATGAGCGGAAACCGGACGCGTCCATGAGCAAAAGCCCCGAGGAGCTGCTCGAGGAGAGATATAGACCCATGGTCGAGCAGGACAACACCAAGCTGAGGGGCATTTAAACGAGATAGGAGGCCCGACGATTATTCAGGGCATCACTCAAATCACTCATGGAAATATAGCAATCCAAATGTATCACTACACTGTATAGATCATGGGCATCCGCCTTCTTGTCGCGCTCAGAATTAATGGTCGATCGTCTGTCAACCCAAAAAAAAAAACATGAACAGAGATTGCCTCGTTGGTGTCTGTCATCAGGAAGCCTCATATATATTTATTCAGAACAGCCAATTGCCTTCAAATTATGACCCCCGAGGTATTACAAGGCCGTTTGTGGGCAGTATGCCGTGCTACGACGGCTACGACGGGGAGTGCGTCGCTCAGTGGGTGGGTCACGGGCTTTTGAAGGTATCACAGCCTAGGCGGCCGCGTAAGCGGTAATGGCCGTTTTATCTGGAGACACAATCGCACTTCTGAATCCCGAGTCGTGGATTACCAAAACAAAAGCAATAGTTCCCCAATACTTTAGCACGCGTAGACAACTTCTCATGATTCTCTTTACCTTCTTTCAACCCAAGGTGGGATGTTGTCTGCTTCCCTCTACACTCGATTTCAAACGCAACGATCACTCACACAGAGAACAGCATCGGGTTAATTGAATATGGATGTCGTTCTCATTTCAATACATGATTGCTGCCTGATGGTATAGGAACCGCCAACTCCCAAGGATGCCCGGAACGCCGTCTACACTATTAACTATGATGACTGATCGGGCCCAGGCGAAATGCTGAGAACTGCCTGGCCCTTCAACACGGAAACATCCGTCTTTCAGTGATACATTATCGATAAAGACCGTGTCATGCAAATATAAAAGGAATTTTTGGGTCCGCGGATTTATATCGTGTCCAGCATCACACTCGTCATCATGACCGCCCATGGGCCTGACCGTGCCCCTCCTCCGGGACGATACACCTGCTCTCGAGCCACTTGGCGAAGCGGACGACGGGGGCGTCAACGGCCCTCCAAAACAGGTCGGCGGCCCAGATGACACTGGGGACGACGAAGACGGCTGCGAGGGCGAAGCCGGCGTTGTACTGCCCACCCTCGATGCCGGTGACTCCCCAGGCCCAGCGCTCGGTGGCGTAGCCGATGGTGTGAATGACGGGCCCGTGCATGAGATAGATGGCGTAGCTGATGCGGCCCAGGTACTGCACGAAGGGCGTCATGAAGACGCGTTGCCACGAGGGCAGGTGGCCCACGCAGAGCACAAACAGCATGCTGCCCACGACCTGCCAATACCTGTACTTGTCCGAGAACCACTCGGGGATGAACGTCGACAGGTACACCCACCCGGGCGTGCCCTCGAAGTGCTCATCCGGCTGCGACATCAAATACAGACCCAACACCGAGAGCGCCATCCAGGACGCCTGCTTCACCTTCAAGCTGGCTGGGGGCGACGAGGGGCGGCCCCTGCCGACGCGGTCAAAGGGCTTTGGCTCCGTGACAGGGAGCTGCTGGTGGTTGGGGCCGCTCGAGGAGGCTGCAGCGGCGGCGTTGGAAACAGGGTCGCTGTGTGCGCCGCGGATGACGTCCAGCTCGGCAAACAGCATCCCGGAGAAGAACAGCACCATCTCCCAGCGGTCGTTACGGTATGAGAACCACATCAGCACGGCGAGGAAGGCGAAGCGCAGCCACGTGCGCAGCCGCGCCAGCCCGACAAGCGTCAGGAAGAGCATCATGCTCGCGCGGAACTCGACGGGGATCGTCCACAGGTGCACGTCGTAGTAGGTGCTGCCCCCGAAAGGCTCCCAGCCCCAGATGTGAACGAAGTTGAACATGTTCCAGCCCCAGTCGGTGAGCTGCTCCGAGAGCGTCCCCTTGAGGTCCGGCGCCGGCTCTTGTACGTTCTTCATGAAGGCAGCGTCCCGCGAGAAGCCCCTTGTCCACTCGTACGCGCCCAGCCGCAGAAGCACGACGATCATGAAGGTCGATATGGCCGTCGGGAGGAAGAGTCGGAACGCCCGCCGGAAGATGAAACTGGCCATCGTGGTCGCGAAGTTGTCCCACTTCTGCTGCCGTGCCAGCTTGATCGGCTTGAGCGACAAAGCATAACCGGAGACGACGAAGAAGATGGCCACCTGCGGCGGCCCGGCGTACAGGAGCCGGACGAAGGGGAGCTTGAAGAAGTTGTAGTTGTGCTCCTCGAAACCCCAGCCCTGGGCGATGACGAAGCATGTGTAAAGATAATGGCACAGGAAAACGTTGAAAGCGGCCACGCCACGTATCCCGTCGAGGTAGGCTGTCGGCCCAAGCTTCTCGGGACCATGCTTCCTCTCGTGAGTTAACCTGCTCTGAACAAAGGAGGGGAGGAGGAAGACGCCCGCGCGGCGCAGGAGTGACAGGTATGCAGACATTGGCGGTGGCCGATGTGGGACCGGTAGTGACAATAACGTCGACCTAGCCGTGTTCGCCCATGCTGCCGCGGTTGGGAACCGAGTATCGTTGTCCGCCTTGCCGGCGTCGCTGTCGACGTCTGATAGGTTCTTCTCGTCCAGCAGGTTCACGCTCTCCTCATATGAGAGGGAATGTTTGGAGAAGGCATGGCCATTCATTGTCCAGCAATGCGAGAATCCAAGTATTCACCTGCGAAATGACACGAAGCAAGAACGGCAAAGCGCGGGAGTCTAATAGGAGGTATAAGTGCGACAGGGGAATGGTTGCGTCTCGAACAGATAGGTCCTGCCTGGCGAGAAAGATGGAACTTCACAAAGGGGACATTAAGAAAGTATAACCTTGGTCCCTGGCAGACGGGTGATCAACGGAGAAGCAGGATGGGGTGATGATCCAAGGAGGAGAGAAAGTAAAATATTCGGATTAGGGTTGATGGATGAGTGAAGAACGTATCGCCTCCCTCGGTTCTGGGCCGACTGTCACGGAGTAGTGGCTCCTCGGATGGTCTATAGCCTCAAACGACGAGAGCAGCGGCCAAGGGACGGGGGAATGTGGACCGGGTTAGAGTCAGCGAGGCCCTTGCTAAGAGACGGGTGGTGAGAGATGTTGCTTGGTGCGAAGCTTGGCCACTGGGAGCCAGGACCCTTCGCGGGTTGTTTCAAGTCGATGGGCGATAGATATAGCCGCACCAAATCGGAGGCCAAGCCAGGTTTCAATTCCGGCTTCTGAAGCAGAAGCTGGCGCTGTCGCTGTGGGTCAAGTAATCACAAGCATGAACAGCCACAGTGCACGCAGGGCGAGTGTCAGCTTCAAAGGAATCGACATGAACTGTGGACGCCTGGTTATACTGATCAGCACCCGCCCTGAGGCTCAGGCTTCTTATGACGTTGGGATATACCATTGCACAATCTGTCAGAAGTTGATCGCCCTCTACCACTCCGGGATTGAGGATTTGAGTTTCGGGTTGACCAGATGGTGGGCGACGATCTGACGGCGAGGAGAACGGTACCGCGGTCTGCGTTGATCTCGGGCATACTGATTTTACAAGGGCTTCAAGCGCAAAAACTTACCCGCTCTCGCTCTCTCTCTCCGTCTCTCTCTCCCCGTCTCTCTCTCTCCCCGTCTCTCTCCCTACATGAGACACAGTCCCTGAACGTGCAGAAATCAGTCATGGCGGCCAGGCTTCCATCGTCAAAGTCCGACAGGGCCGACTGGATGGGCCAAAGTCGAGGTGCCTTTCCCTGGCGCCCATCTGGTCGTTCTGAGGCTCTCCGGCCGCTTGACAGGGCTGTGTCTTGGCTGTTCGGCTGTCGATCCCGCCCCTGCACCAATGGCGCGCCGTCGACGGCCCCACCTCCTGACAGCAGACCTGTTCCAGATCTGGGGATCGCCCACTGTTGTCGGTCTTGGGCTGTTTTGCAAAACGAGCTAACCGGGCATGGGAAGGTATGAGAACGTTGATGATCCGCTATCGCCGGCCGTGCAGTGGGAGCAATTTAGAAACCGACCGTAACGGGAATAACAATAAACGGCCGGGAAGCATATAAATTGTTAGTGCACTTTACCACCCAGCCCATCTAATTCCCTCTCGTAATTATTTTTAGAAAAATGTATATCAACCGAAAGATTGATCAATTCTGAGTTAATTCATGTAAGAAAGGAGTGCCACACGCTCTGTGGTTGTAATGTTATTTGATGCTGAAAGTTGGGAGTCTAAGTGGTGGTGTGGGGTCGAAATTAGCTACGGTCGGTTTCTAAATCGCTCCTACGGCCGTGTAACACAGCGAACACGAGGAGGTGCCTAAGTCGTGTCGGCCTAGGTTTCGCCTGAAGTCAAGTGGTGTGTGTGTGTGCCCGACATGTATCAGCCGCGATATTTGTAAAGGACATTTGCTGTCACGATCTTCCAAAAGCTAGGAACAGGCCAAGAGACATCAGTTGATCCTCAATGATTTTGCTCGCTCAACCCAATTATATACACTTTTCCGATGTCGAGGTTCCATCCGTCATTCGTAAACTTTTGCTCCACGGGTTCCCATCCTTGGGTCCGTACACAGTAGAACGCCCGAACTCCAGCCTAGGAAAGTGCACGTCATCCCAAATTAGGTTAATTCTAGGTGGACAGCCAATCCAAAAACTCCGGCGTGAAGTAGCTGATTACTATTGTCGCTCCGGCCCTCAAAATACCCTCGGTCGATTCGAACGCCATCGTCTTGAGGTCGAAGACACCAGCCTTTGCAGCAGCATGAATCATGGCAAATTCACCGCTAACTTGGTAGGCGGCGATAGGTAGGTCTTTGCCGAGTTCCTTCGCATCTGAAATGATGTCCAGGTACTGGCTCGCAGGCTTGACCATGATCACATCGGCGCCCTCGCCAATGTCACGCACAATGGCGCGTCGGGCGAGACCGCGGCCTCCAGGAGGCAATTGGTAACATTTCCGGTCGCCAAATGAAGGGCATGAGCCAGCGGCATCGCGGAAGGGGCCGTACAAACAGCCAGAAAACTTGGCGGCGTATGACATCAACAGCGTCTTGTGTGCTATCCCCTCTTCGATCAGCTTAAGCTTGATGGCGCGGATACGACCGTCATTCATGTCGGAGGGCGCGACGCAGTGGGCCCCTGCCTGGGCATAAGCAATGGCGACGTCGGAGATGCGGTCCACAGAGAGCTGGTTGTTGAGACTGCCGTCATCCCGAAGGATACCACAGTGGCCATGAGAAGTGTACTCGCAGAGGCAGACGTCTGCGGTAATGTATAGTTGGGGAAATCGCTGTCGAAGAAGTCGGATGCTGCTGATGACTGGGCCCTCGGGGTCGTCTGCGGCGGTGCCCAGGGCATCCTTGGTTCCGGGATTGAGAGGGACACCGAACAGCATAACGGCACGGAGACCCTTGTGGACCAGTGGCTCGAGGAAGGGGATCAATTTGTTGATGCCGCGGCGGTACTGGTTCGGAAGAGATGGAATGAGGACTTCTTCGTCGTCTTGGTCGGAAACGAAAAGGGGGTAGATGAGCATAGACTATGACATGCATTGTTAATTTGAAGCCTCGAGGAGCCGGGTGGAGGTAGGACAAAGTGGCCAACCTTTGTGAGTTGCCTCTCTGCTTGCCACGATCGCGCGAGAGCATGGCTGTAGCCACCATGAAGCTGGCTCGAGATGTCTCCGGCAATGCTCACGCTCGTCGCAGCAGTGCTGGTGTAAGACATGGCACGAGAGATGTGGGACGTCCGGGAAGCCTGGCCATCCATCGTAGAAGCGGCGGATATCGTCGAAGCGTTTTCGCGGTTGTTGCGGGCGTCAGCGGCTGACCGCATTGAAAGGTCCTGGACGAGGCTGGAAAAGGACATGGCTTTGGCGTCGTCGCGGGTGCGCGTAAATGGTGTCGACTCGTCAATCGATTGCAAAGGGGGGGAGAATGGTATCAAGGGTTTGATTTGCGCAACAGAGGCAATGCAGCTGACAGTCGCAGACTTGTGCGGATGGGTATATGTATATGTACGGAGCGGGCAGTCCTCGAGGACGGAGATTTGAGTGGCGAGGAGGAGCTGAGGAGATACGTTCGGGAGCCGTCGCACAAAAATTGGGGTCAGCAAGCCACGCCGAGGATGTAATCGCAAATCCTTTCCCTTCCGTCAGGCGGCCGGTATATGGCGTATCCAATTGGATTGGGCCGAATTGAATTGAATTGAACTGGATGCAACAGCGGGATCGCTCGCTCCTCGGTGCTCGGCTTGAGAGAAAGGAAGGACTCGTCGACTGGGGGGAATGGGACGGGCAGCAACTGTGTCTCTTATCTTCGCTTCGTTTTCGTCAACACACCCCAACGGCAGGGGCGGGCGCCCGACTCGACGGCCTCGGCCTGCTGTCGGCAAGCCTGGGCGGCGGCGCCCCACTACTCAGGCACCGCCGGCCAATCGCAGCCCAGTCATCTCCAATGCCTGCTCCTGCCAGGCCCGCGGGTGTGGCGGTCGGTCAACTGCCATTTTCCGTTTCCCCTGGGCGGCAGCGAGAGCGGGCAGTCTATCAATGACATTCCCTCTCTGCCTGCCTTTGCGTATGTTTTATCTTGCATTATTCCCTCCCCGACAGTACCCTGAGATATGTCAGCCTGCGATGAGTCTTGAGACTCAGACACCTTGTGGGTGGTACAGTGCGATGCTTAAGTAGGCTTTTCATTCCCTACCACCTCCTACAAGACACCTTGGCTCAACGGGCAACCCAGTTGAAAGCCTCTACTTCTGTAGCTGGACAGTTATGGAAAAATGTTTGTTTCGGTACAGATCTGACAACAGAAAAAGCTGTAAATCTGACGGTAACAGCTTCAACACTAGATATCATACAAGAGATTCAAAAAAGTCATTTGCTTGCCGTTCATGCCCTCCCATTGTCTTGGTGACACGATCCCTCCCCTATATCCCGGCTCGCGGTGCCTGCCAGTCGTCAATTTCCATTAGGTGCTGTGGCAAGCCATTTAGAGTCATTTCTTCTTATCAGTCAGACAAGGGACGGTTTATGAGGCAGAGGCTGTGTCTGTATCCAAGCTCAAGGACTTGGGGCTCCTTCAACGAGTGTTGCTGACAGCCGTCTGGACTGCGGTACAAAGACAGGGTCTTCTAAATTTGTACCCGGGCCAAGTGTCATGTACCTCCGCAAGTGATCTGGTTCTCAAGAGAACTGGTAATGTGACACAAGGTGTTGTTTAGTGTGGTCTCAAACACTTCCCCTACCATTCTATATGTGATGGACCTGCCGGGGCTCTCAGTTTGTGCTGGGAGGCTGACAACTCAACGGTCTGTTGACAGGCTGCTTGGAACAGATGTCTGTAGCTGGCACCCTCGTTTTAAAGAACCATTACCTTTTGGGGAGTAATTACTTTGGTTTGGCGGCCATCTTGCCGTGACCATGGCATTAATAACCGCCAAGTTTATGGGACCTGTCATCAACACCAGCTATGCAGAGGCCAAAAAGTGATAAAGTTAATAATACAAATCATAGTTTATTTAATGATATTAAGGGAAGAAATAAACCCCTTAACTATACTTAAAAGGAGCGAGAGTTGTAGGCGCTAAACTGCTTAATTATTATAAAGGCTAACCTGTACCTTCTAATACACCCCCTATCTATTATTATCGTTTTTAATAACTAAAAAGATACTAATATATATAAGGATAGCATAATATTCCAATTGCTAAGCAATACCTATTACTGCGCTTTTTTCCGCTAAAGGTTTAATTAATACCTATTAATATTAAGTCTTTTAAAAATCTATTAAACCTAATAAATAATATAAGTTTTATAATATAGGCTTTAATAAGGCTTTTATATAAATATTTGCTAAATTATCGGTAAACGGTATATATTAAATATTATAAATAAACCTAACCCCTTTATATATAAAGTAGTAATAAATAATAATATATTTTAAATAAGCGGTAACCTTAATATTTTAAATAAGGTTTAATATAGGCTAGTTATTAATATATAAAATAAGTAGTTAATTTTTATAATCGATAATAAATTTAATTAAAGCTTAAATTATTTAATATAAATAAAATAATATTAATAAGTATACTATATATTTAGCTTTATAAGTTAATTTAGTAATTATAAACTATTATTTTAAAAACTATATAACGGGTAATTTATTTAATAATTAAATTTAACCCTTAAAAGCTTTAAAGTTATTAAGATTTAAGTTATATAAAGCGTTATTATATATATTAAGCTTAGTAATTAATAGCCGATAAGGGTAATATAATCGATATTTTAATATTTATTTAATATAGCGGAAAACGCCTTTAGCTATTATAAGATATTATTTAGTTAGTTTTATATTAAATATTAATATAATTATAATAGGGTAAGTAAAATTAATTTTTATTTTTATAATTAGAAAGTTAATAGAATCTATTAATAATTAATATATTATAGTATTAATAGAAATATTACTATTTATTTCCTATTTTAGAAATAAGTTTAAGTTTATAGGGGTTTAATAGTTATTTATATCGAATATATTAAACCGATAAAGTATATATTTTATATATTCTTATTACGATATAGAAATTCTGGTATTTATTTAGTAAATCTTAAGATTTAAAAAATATTAATAAAAACCTATATCGATATATTTAAACCTTTTTAATAAAATAAATTTAAAAGCGGTAATAATACCGGATATTTTAATAACTAGGATATTATTAATATAGATAGTAATAATAATACCTTTACTAATAAAAATATATAGATTAAATATTACTTATAAGTAATATTTAATAAGTTTATTATATAGTTTTTTAAACTATTTATAGCCTAATTACTTTAGGCTATATAAGGCTTTAAGCACTTTAAGTATAACGTTTTTAAATAATATTTAATACTTAAGTAATAGTTATATATAAACGTTATACTTTAATTAACTATATAAATAGGCTATTTTAATATTAAATTAATATAAGTTTAAACTAGTTATTATAGCAATTTAAATAATAATTTTTATTATTTTATAGCGGATAATAGAATTATAGATATTATTATAGTTTATCTTATATATTTAGATAAACCTTTAAATAATAAGGCAAGCTTTATAATAAAGAAGTTATCCCTTTATATTATATTTTTTAATATATACTTAATATAAGTTAATAATATATTAGTTATAAGTAGTAGGAACCTTTTCCTATATATTTATAATAATAAATAAGTTTAACTTTTTCTTTATAGTAATAACTTAAGCTTTCCTTTTAGGATTTTTTTAAGCTTAAGTATAGTTTTATAAAATATTATCCTTTTATATTATAAGAAATATTATAGTAAAAATAGCTAATTTTTTATAGTTAGTATTAATTAATATAATTATTAAAAATAAATTTTTATAATTAGAATTAAAATTAGTATTTATAAGTATAAAGGGCAAATTAATATCTATTAATATTAAATTATTATTAATAAATTAAGTATTTACCTTTACCTTATAAAAAGGCTATAAATAATAATCTTTAAAGCTAATAACCGGTTTAAATAAAGATATAGGATAAATATTATTTTATATTTATTTAAATAAAGGTATAGGATAATTATAATCTTATAACTATTTAAGTAAAGAAATAAGCGGTAATAATTTTAAAGGTATATCGATTATAAATTATAAAGATATCTTTATTAGCGGTTTAATAACTTTAATTATTAAATCTTTAATTGATTATATTATTAATAATTATTATTTCTTTTAATATATATAATTTATTATTATAGTTATAATAACTTTCCGGAGCGGTATAAAAAGGTGAAATGTCGAATTATTATTTACTTTAAAACTTATAAAATTAGCCTTTTCGGCTTAATTTAATAATTTTATTCTAAGCCTTTATACTTTTATAGGGATATAAATATAATAAGGGTAAAAGTATAATTAAAAGTATTTAATATTTAGCTTTTTTCTATATAATATTTTAAAAGGTATAATTTAGTAGGGTAATACCTTATATAGCTTTCGGTTTTAAAAATATATAAAATATATAATTAATTTGGGCTATAAAATAAGAAAGTCTTTATCTCGGATTATAGCTTTAATATTAGTAATAATTATTTATATATATCTTTCTAATATACTATTTAATTTATAATAATATAGTAGCGATTTCCGATAGGTAATTTCTTATCGGTAAAATATATTAACCGTAATCCCGCTAATATATTTATTTCTATTATTTAAAGTAAATATCTTAACCTTTATATTAAACTATATCTTTATTATTATAAAAAAGTTATTAATAATAATAGAAACTTAATTCTTTTTCTTAATAAAGTATATTTAGTAATACCTTATATAATTGTTAATTAATAATATAAAGTATTAAAAGCCTTTTAGTAATTTTATAAAAAAGCGTTTAAAAAAATCTAAATAAATTAATTTAAATAATATAGTTAATTATTAACCTAATAAAGATTTCAGATAATATTAGATTAATTTTATAAGCTTATAAGGTTTATAATTAAAGTTATTTAGTTTAATTAATATAATATTACTATTAATATATAATTATTAAGTAGTGGTTTTACCGATATTACTATATTTAAAGGCTTTATAGAATTCCTTATATAAGAAGAATAATATTCGGGTATTTTTATTATCGGCGGTTTATATCTTAAAATTACTTTTCCGAAATTTTACTTATATTAGCAATAACTTATTATCTTTTAGCTAGAGAAAGATATTATTACCTTAGGCGCTTAAGTAAAATCGATTCCGAATTATTATTTAATTAAATAACTAAATATTTCTAAATCCTCGATTATATAATATATTAATAAAGGTATTTTTAATAATTAAATTATTAGGTAATTATAAAAGGATATCTATAATATTAATACCTTTTATAATAAAATAAATACCGCTAGCAATAATAATTATTTCGGTATATAGTTAAAGTAAGCTAAAGTTTTCTATATAACCTAATATATACTTTAAAGCACCGGAATCGAATATTTAGGATAAATTATTTATATTATCGGATAAAGAAAGCTTTATAATATATACTAAAATATTTATATAAAAGGCAATATCTTTATTATCGGAATTAAAAACTTTTATTATATTATCTTTAGCTTAATTTATAATAGCCTATTTTTTTCCTTTTTTTTACTTTTCCTTATATTTAGTAAGCCTATTATAATTAGTATATAGATAGCTAATAAAGGTAAAATCTCGGATATAGTATTAGGTATATTCTTTTTTATTAGATTTCTTTAATAAGTTAATATTAATTAGTATAAATAATTTAATAAACTTTTTAATACTAATTAATACTAACTTTTTATAAAAAGTTAAAATATAATATATCTCTGATTATTTAACTTTTAAATAAGTAATAATATTTATTATTTTAAATTTAATTTTAATAAATTTTAATATATTACGGCTATTAAGGTTATTAACGATATTATTTATAAAATTAAATAATATTATTAAAAAAAAATCTCTTAACTTTATTATTTTTAAAAAATATTTTTATCGATTTAATAATAAATTAATTAAATATAAAAGTTTAAAAGTAAAGCTATATTTAAAGTTTTCGGAAGTTATTTAAATAATCCTATAAATTAAAGCTATCTTTATAATATAAGTTAGTTAATTAACGAAATAGATAAGTAATTAAATTATCGGTATCTTAATTAAATCGGTTTTTAAGGGTTTTTTAGGCAGCTAAAAAGTTATTATATAATATAATATATATTATTAAATTAAAGTAAATAATATTTAAAAGTATTATAAATATTTAATTATCGAATTTCTGTTATTCTACTAATATATTAGCGGTAGCGGGTTTCGGTTTTATATTAATAATAATTCTATTTAAGCTAGTAAATCGGAAGGCTTTACTTTATATAATACGCTAATTTAAATAGTTTTTACCTTTTAAGTTAAGCTTTAATAGTAATAATAGATTAAGCTTAAAGTTAAATATATTAGGTATTTTAGTAAGGATTTATTAAAGTTAAATAAGTTAATAAGTTAGCACCTAATAATATAAAGAATTAAAGCGAAAGTAATAGATTTTTATAAGTTATTAAAACCTATAGCTTTTATTAAAAGGGATAAATAGCGATAATAATCTGGTTTTATAATAACTATATTTCGATAATCCTTAAATATAAAAGTATTTAATATTAATAGATATTAATAAAGCGAGTAAATAAGTAATATAACGAGCAACGCCGGGCTTATAACCTGATAAAGTTAATAATATAAATTATAGTTTATTTAATAATATTAAGGGAAGAAATAAACCCCTTAACCACGCTTAGAAGGAGCGAGAGTTGTGGGCGCCAAACTGCTTAGTTATCACAGAGGCTAACCCGTACCTTCTAACAAAAAGGAGAGGTGATGTACAATGACTGCGCACGAAAAGACACATCATACCAGGAATGATACGTGTGCAAAAGAGTTTGTCCTTGTCTGAGGCAGGCATGTGCTGTCTTTTCATAGCACCTAGGTATCTTGCTTTGTAGGAAAGCACTCCGGATCCCGTTCTTTCCATTGCTACTGGGTTACCTGGTTTTCTGGTTGCACCTTGGACATGAGAGCATAGCTTCGTTTGTCAGACCTCGGGGGTATCTGGATAGAGCCTTACACATCTCACGTTTTCAAGGTTGTCGTTGTTGTCAATCTAGCAGCTTTGACGTTTTCCTTGCCCTTTCCGGCTTATCCCTTTGGTCCAACTCAACCAGCAACTCGATTTTTTTTTTTTAAAAAAAAAAAAAAGGGAAAAGAGCCTCTGCTTCCCTTGCCCACTCAGGTATCCTGAATTAAGCTTGGTCCCCAGCGAGCTGCTGAGCTGCCTGCCTTTCTGACCCACTTTCCAATGAGCTCGCCTCGAAACGACCACAACTTCCTCCCACCTCATCACTGCACTCGACTCCCTTGATGTCGAATTTCCCGCATGATCCGATGAATCCCTCAAATTGACCAAGCTTGTCCTCTCAAAGTGAGCTTCTGAAATCCTATCGCTTGTCGAATACGCATCGGCTACCTGATTTGAACGCCCGCGCCTTGTGGGTTTTCAGACTTGCAGGCTCGCCGCTGCAGCAAGCCCGACTCTCTTCTGCCAGGTTTGGCCTGGGCAAAAACATAAATCTTTCGCCCTTACAAAATACATGTCGCCGACGAGGCCTATTCTTCCTTCGGCTTTTTTTTTTAGACTGACTGTGCACCCGCGCTCGCCTTCATCGACACAGTCAGCCAATCTCCGATTCCCCAGCACCTCCTCCATGTCTACTCTGGCATTGACTGCCACCCCGAAAACATGTCATCCAACAGCAGGAACTGGAAGAAAACCTGGCTTAACGGCCTTGGAAACCGTCGCAGAGGACGTGACCACACTGGCCGCCTCCCCGCCTCGAGAACAGGTGCGTTGTCAATGTACCCAGGCCATCCAGGCCTTCACATTCGATGTCAAGAGTTCTCTAACAAGCTACAAGTCTCCGACATTAGCGTCACGGCTTCAAAGCTGCGGCACGAGGACGGGCCAGCTCCTGAATCCGTCGGCGACGATATTGACGAGAGAGTCATCAGTGCTTTGTTGGAGACCACGGGTGAGACCGAGAAAGATAATCAATCTGCCATCACCAGCAAGGTATGACTGGAATTTACCTCTCTCGACGCGAGAAGAGAAGAATAATTGCTAACTAGGACACCGCGTAGACAAAAGGGATTGCTCACAGCCAAACCACGGGCTTGATGTCATGTATAGAGAACCCAAGTGTCGCTGGCTCGCCTGCCAGAGTCAACAACAAGGTCATCAAGCATGCCACCCCACCCCGCAGATCATCGAAGAGAATCTTCCAAACCGTCACTACGGACTTTTCTAGGTCATCGCCCAGGCGAAGCGCAGACGGGCTTGTTCGACCTTTGCCCAAGTTCCGTTCCTCGAACCTTCTTTGCCGCGATACCCGTCGAATCGCGCAGTCCCCATTGTTGTCTCCAGCAAACCCCTCAGCCCACCGTCGTGGAAAGGACACATTTCGAAAGGACGAAAATTATGTCGACAAGACCAACAGTCCGTTGGCATCCGTTCTTGCAGTTTCGGATGACCTCAATGGAAGTGTCGCGGACTCAAAGATGTCTCGTCTCAGGAAGAATAAGGTCTTTGCCAAGTTTGCAAGTGCGCTCTCTGAGCACTTCATCAAACAAGGAGTTCGTCAGGAGGAGAAGGCAGATAAAGGTGCCTCTGAAATGCAATCTGTGGCCAGCGACGGAGCCATCGAGCCGATCATGCGTTGGTTGCCATTGGGCAGACTTGCACTAAATCAGCTGCCGCTGCCTGAAATTGAAGTATCTTCCACATGCACTGCACACCTCGCCAATGAGACTGGCAGTTCAGAAGAGCAGAAAGGCAATGGATCTGTGAAAAAAGTCCGCGCAGGGCTGTCAATGCCTCAAAAGCGGCTTACGATGGTAGAAGGCAGTCCGCCTCTGGAGGACCCCTTCTCTGAGGAGTCCCCAAGACAACCCTCGACTGAATTCGAAGCTCGTTTGAAAACGATACAAAGCTCTGGAGTTTCTAGCCAGCATATTCCTGTCACCCCGTCGGCCGACCCTTTCATGACTGAAGGAATCATGGATACAAGCGACAACTCCATCTTAAAGACACCTCCAATCGGATGTTCCACGCCTAGAGTCCAAGGCCAATCTCTGATTCCTACAAAAGTCACTCGGTTACCTCCCGATGACGCCGCCCATGTGTGCATGGTTTATCCTGATGGACCCCCAACAAGCCCTTCCAAGCGACGCAAGGTTGCTGTTATATGCGACAGCCCAACCAAACCCAATACTTTCACTAAGTCTGATCGAAGAAAGATCGGCTCTGGGTCCCCTTCAAAAACTCAGGGTTCTTCCGACGTGACGAGACTGAGTTCCTTTCCCCCGGGATCCACCATTCGACACGTGCCACGATCAATGGGCCGTCTGACTGAAGTCCCGGACTTGTCAATGTCGGCAGCGGCTGATCAGAAATCGCCAGAGACCAGACGAAAGAAGCACCCCTCGCCTAGCAAAGGAGATCTTGACCTGTATGGCAAGATTATGGAGGAGAAGGCCAGCCTCGGCGTCTTCAAGGACACCGACGAGCTCGGCATGAGCCTCACCTCCCCTTTGGCAACAAATAGCCCGGCTCTGATACCTCGCGATAAGAACAGCCTGTTTCGAGGCTTGACCGGCAGCCATCCTAACATGCGTAGGGATTACAAATCCAAGGACTCTGCCTCCAGCTTGACCACGAAATGTCGGAGCCGTATCCCTCAACCAGTGAGCCAGCATGCTCGCTCCCGGGCAGAGACAGCCTATGCTCGAGACCTCTATCCTGCCGGCCACGGTGACTCCGCTGCAGAGGATGAGCTGCAGTGGAATTCATCTACGTACATTGTAGGCCTTGGTCGTGGCAACCGTTGTGGCCGGTGTGGCAGCACGTCGGAGGCCCTGTAAGATTCATATACTAACATTACCCAAATCTGCCATCTCTTGCAGACACCCGACGAAGAGACCACCAGCAATATCATGACGATACCGTAATGAATGAAGCAACGACATGAACACTTTGGCTTTCGGAGGATCTGGCTTGGTTGCTAGGAAACATACGGAAGGCCAGTCTCTTCTGACAACTTGGAGCAAGCTCTCCCGATGTGGCCTCAAAAGGGCGAGAAGCAAATAAGGCATTTGGGCTCCCTGTGGCTGTGTTTAGTGAATGTGCATATTAATAGAGACATCAGTGAGGTCTTGCAACAACAGTAGAAATTGAAATCAAATGTGTATGAATGTGTACGATGACATATGGTCTACACTTGAGTGAGACACTCTGACCGTAGCTAAGTAGTGTTGATGTGATGATATTTCATTTACATATCTATCGTGTGTGGGTATCGTATCGTATCAAGCGCTCGCTGCATCCCCCCCTTGCTTCCTTGAAAACATGACACATAATCAAGTTGTCTGAAATAATCGTACAGCCGGTCCGGACTACTCTCAAGCACATCTCCTCCCAACACGCAGGAGTGCGTGTATCTCAACGGTGGCTACCACGGCCGTCGGTACCGTGCATACGGCGAGTGCCAGCAGCCTGTGCGAAGCGATACCATGTTAGCAGATGGCACGGCGGAGAAGGAAGAGACGCGATTGCAAACAAGGAGGAAATCGTACCTTGACGGCGGGGTTCCTCGTCAGAGTACCCTTGAGCCTCTTGAGCCCACCGGCGATCTTGTCGCCGAGCGTGGCGTGACGCTTCTGGTGGTGGACCTTCCTGCGGAACAGGCCGCGGCGCTCGGTGGTGGTGTGGGAGGCGTACTTGCGAGCCATTGTGTGCGTGGTTTTGTTTTGTTTGTGGTTGGGCTTTGATTTGGTTGTGGTTGTTGGGCTGAACGAGGTGAAGACTTCTGATGTGGGAACTCTTCTTGGGCTTGATCGTCTGTTGTGACGAATGTTGTCTCGATGAATAAGGTGCATTGGATTGGAGTATGGAAGGGCCTATATAAGATGTGGTGCAGGGAGGGAGATGTTTATATACACGGGTTGCTTGAGACTGTTGACGTGTGTTTCGCTTACTCTCCAGGATCTTTTTCTTTCATCATCGGTCATCACCCAAAGTATGCGTGCATCTGTGTACACGTGCGGTGATGGCATTCCAGAGTGATGTCAGAGAGGCAGATCAGGACCCGGGTCTAGATCGTTGCCGGGGCTGGGGTTGCGCTGTGCACTGCTGTCTTCCTCCGTAACAACAAGGGTCGTTTGTGTGAGGTAGAGCCTATTGGAGAACTCAATCTCTATCCCTCATTTGCCATACTACCTACATAGACTATCTGGGGCACAACAGTTTGAAAGTGAGCGCTAGGGCAAGTTCCCTTGGACGGCTGAGAATCAGGTTTTTCCCACTGTGGATTGTCGGCCACCCTGCCACCCTGAGGGCGGCCCTGTGGCTTGCGACGTCATAGCCGGGGTGCCTCGCAGACGGTGTAATACGTGATTGGACAGAGGTGCATAATTAATATGGGGCTCCAGACCCTGAAGCACAGGGCTGGAATGCGCCCCCAGTGCCCCAAAGGGTCAGGAGGCGTTGGAGGGGTGTGGTGGCTGTTGATGTCACCTTTTCTTTCGGCATCTGTTATTCCCTGTTTGAGACGGGTGTTCACGCACACTCTTTTTTCCAGAGCTGCGAACGCATCGAAGGGGGCCGGTGGGCAGACTGACAGAGCATGGGGTGGCCGGTCCGCGATCCGGTTTGCGAATGATGTCGCCTCTTGCGCGCGGGAGGCCTAAAGGGATCTGCATGCGCGCATACACGGTGTAGAGCCGAGTACATATGCTTTGTCAAGACAAAAAAGCGCGTCAGCCGTCTGATGAGATGACGGAGCGAGAGCTCCCAACGTGACTGTAGTTGTGTAGACTCTCAAATACCTGCTCGTCTGCACGACAAAGCCCTTGGCGAGACATCAGGATGTTTCAAGGGCTTCCTGCCCTCTGGTGATCTCTCTGCGGCTTACTCTGGCCTGTCTGGTCACCGAGCCGCACAGCTTCGTGTTCGTCTTGAAAGTGCCAAGCATTATCTTGCACCAGTTGGACTTCTCTCGTCATGTTATGCAGACCTAGCACGTGCCTAGATATGCGAGACGTGAGCACCATCAGAAACGACCTTCGGTCAATTCTTCAAGGTTGTATGTTCAATGGTTTGCCTCGCGGGATCTCTTTTTCCCCTTGCGTGCAGGGCCACTCGTGCTACCTTACACAGGCATAAGAATTCCATACCTAGGTACCTAGTCCCTAGGCTTGGCGCAAGCCTCTACTACAGATGCCTGCGGTGACTGGCCAGGCATGCTCGCCTTCGTCTGCTCACCAGAAGGAGCCGGCGGTCTTGTGAGTGGTTCACCGTGCGCTCACAGGGAGATCGCATCTACCATTCACTGAACCTTGTTCCGACTGGTACGAACCAGATGGTCTCGATTCCATGGCAGTAGTCGGAGGCATCAGTAGGATACTAGTGGCCTTGGCTTGTTGGCTGGCTGGCTGGCTGTGACACGAGTAGGACTGCCTGCTTGGGGGTGCCCTACACAAGGCTTCGCCGGCGAAATTGTTCACATACTTCCAGAGCCACGTTTGTGAGAAGACATTTGCTGTTCTCCTCGGTAAAAAATTCCACATCCAAAAGAAAATCCAACAGATCCACGCACCAAGATTTTCAGACTCAGGAGTGGGTGCACCTCTTGAGATGTGAGACTTGTGAAGTGGACAAGCGCCGTGTGCATCGTTGAAATGCATCAACAGAAATCTGGAATACTGTGTGTGTGTGTGGAATATTCATTGTCGCAGATTCTGGTTTTTCATGCGATGAACGGTCATGAGATGCATACATATGGCACATGTACTGGAGAAGATTAGCTGTTTGCCCTCATACCACCTGGGACGGCCCCACCCCAGGGGAGCTGTTTCCAGTTGTCTGGGTTACGAGCCCCAGGGACAGCGCCTGTTGCCCCTAAGTCCACTCAGGGCCGCAAGACAGCCGCGCCTGGCATTTCCTCTCCTTGTGCGCGGCCCCAAGTCAATCCGTCACCCAATGTGTCTCGCAAGCTTCTTCGAAATTCTGGCCCTGACTAGTCTGGGCGACGCATGAATGAAGATCCCTGTTCTGGGCAGACTACAGAAGCCGATGACAGACGCTTTGAGGTTGCTTGCGACTAGGTTCAACTCTGATATAGCACATCGTCGAATGTAGTCGTCAAACAGTCCTACGTGTAAAACACGCACCTTCGAGGCAGCTCAGAGAGGCCGATTGCCAGGGGATGCCGGCTCAAGACACTGGATGGCAGTCGTCGTCCGTTGACCATCTGTGGGTCCCGCGACTCATGGATCACACACCTCGTCGAAGATCACCCAGGCACAGGGTGACGGACAACTGGGGATCTGCAACTGTCAGCCTCAAACGATCATCATGCTCTTCTCAATGTGTATATCAAACGAGGCAGGGGGGGGACATAGACTCAGCCCTATGCGAGATCTTCCGCACAACTGCCGTTCACCTCGCTTTGCTGGCCCTGCTCTAGGTAGTCCTGATCATCAAAAATTCGATCGCATAGTTCTCGGCGGACGATTGGCCTGGGCACGCGATCCTGAAGGCCCTACATCAACACTGCCCAGTCAGCACCCACTTTCCGCAACCGATGCCGCCGGTTGGTTGGCCGGCTAGGCGGACTGCATTCACACCTGGTTCCCGGGAAGATCACGGTGCTAAACTATATCTCTAACCCACGGACCCTCCTGACGAGCAGGAGCGGTTCTAACGGCCGAAGCCCGGACCCGCGGACCTGGAAGCATCATCCCGCAACCGCGGACCCGACATCGATCCTGACTCGCTGCGCGCGCGGAAAGAAGCCTGCTTACATGCGACTTGGCTTCGACGACGACTCATCATGCATGCCTGAAGTGGAAGCGACGGCTCTTTCGTCCCAAGTCGGTATCGTACCCAAACGAGCCCCCCGCTATGCTTCCCGTTATATGACAGTGTGGAGGGGTGCCTGTCGCTCCTGAGACCAATGATCAGGGCCGGTGGGGAAGGGATATGTTTAGACGCAGCGGCCACCCTGGGCGATGGTGGTGTTGCACCGGGTCGAGCCTTATACCAGCGGTGCGAAAGTCAAGTGGTGATCCCGCATAGCCAGCCTTGGCTTTCCTTACTAGCTGAACTATACGATACAGCCCCTCCGGGATATTGGGTACGCATGCAAGGCGGTGGGTATTGCCCGCAGGTACAACAGCGATGGCCCTCTTTGCGGACGGGCAGGGCCAGTCGGATGTGGAGGAACCAATAAACCATATCTGCCGGGGACGCCTCTGCGGCTCGTGGCTCCGTTTTTTTTTCTCTTGTTCCCTTAACGACTTGAGACCGTGGGCTGGATGTTCGCAAATCGACCAGAAGTCAGAACATGTGTTGAGGGAAACAAGACATCCGGATCAAAGCTCATCATTCCGACAGCACAGACCTTCTTCCAGCCGTCCCCGATGTCCTACAGCTGGTTCGAGTGAGTCAAAGGGGCGACGCAGTTACCAAACCGACCGGGACGATGTCGGCGACCACGGATGATATTGTGCAAAAGGCGGCTCAGGCAAAGTCGTTCACGCAAGATGGGTTTATATTTCTGGGGATCGCCATCGCTGTCACCTTGCTGCGGACGTATGCCAGGTGGGATATGGCCGGGTTCAAGAGATTCCAGGCCGATGATTATCTGGTCTGGCTCGCCCTTGTGAGTGGTGCCGAGCGAAGTACTTGTTCTTGGCCATGGAAGGTGGGACTAACACAGACACTCCCAAAAAAGATGCTATACTCTGGAGAAACTGCCAGCAACTATCTTTTCGTCAAATTCAGCCATGGACTGGCCAACAACGACATGACAGATGAAGAGAGAGCAGCTCTGGATCCCAGCAGCGCCGAGTTTGCCATGAGGTGATTTGCTGAGAAGACCTGTCCTTCGAAGCAAGCCAAATACTGATAGAAGACAACAGAGTAGAAGGGTCACAGGCCAACTTTGCTGCTTGGCCACAATACGCAGTAATCATGTGGTCTTTGAAGGCTGCGATGTGCGTCTATTACCTACGTCTTATGGTGAGACCCTAGTGCATGCGTGTCTCCCCTTCTTTCCGGCGTTCTGGACCTGGTTAGAAAAGGCCAGCGCTGACGTCCCTCCAGGAAAGATCAAAATATCGCAGCAGAATTTTTGTTGGCTTTGGTATGATTGTAGTAACTTTTGCAATCGTTATCATAGTCATCTTCGTCTCGTGTACGCCGATCACCAAATGGTGGCAGGTGTACCCAGACCCAGGACGTGAGTAAACCAGAGTGGGTGACGCGAATTGAACACCGGATAAGCCATGTCCCTGACTGACAAATCTCTTCACACCTGCAGCGCTCTGCTACTCGGTGTCCTCCCCGGCCATCCTATGGACGTTCATGGCATGCAACATTGTCACGGATCTGTACATTATCTGGCTCCCGATGCCGATGCTTTTCAAGTCAACGCTGCCTACGTGTACCAAGACAGCTTTAGCAGCCCTCTTTGGTTGCGGCATATTCGTCACAATTGCCGGTATACTGCGAGTGACGTACATTGTTTATGTGAGTTCGCCTTCCTCGCAGTCTTCCTCCCAGTTGGGTGCGGCTGACAGATTCATCGCAGTCACCCCACGATCTCCACCACATCAGCTTCTGGGCTGTCCGGGAAACTTTCGTCGGAATCGTGACGACAAACTTGCCTTGCATCTTCGTGCTGGTGCGAAGATGGCTGTCACCCTTCTTCGGCTTCCTTCGGACGGGCAGCTTCAGCAGCAGCGGCAAGACGAAGCTGTCGCGGCCCAAGAGCGTGTGGGCCGGCCAGAGCCAGGCGACCGGCACGAAGCGCAAGTCTTCATCTGGGCCGGCGAAGGGTGGCCACGGCTACCCAATGGACCTTATGGGCACGTTCGCCATGGCCGAGGGGAACAGCAGCCAGGAGCGGATAGTGGACTGGCCCGACGGGGCCGAGAGCGGCGGGCTTGGCTCCAGGCTGGGCCGCAAGGTCTCTACGAAGAGAGTCAAGAGCACCAGGGACCCCAACGATGCGGGTGAGCATGTTGTCGAACACGGGGGCATACAGAAGATGGTCGATATCACGATCGTGGAGGAGCACAGGCCAGCGGCCATGTATGACATCGCCGATGAGGAGGCGGGCCGGACCGCTCGCTCGATCGACTTCCCCGGGCCTCCTGGCGCGGTATATGAAAGACGGTGATACATATCGTACGCTTTTATTTAAAGGCTTGGTTTGGCAGGAACTAAGCTGGCTGTAATGTACGAGATACCCCAAAACAAAAAGAGCTTGTGTTACTTGTCTTTGAGCACTTGTATATTGCTCCACTATGAACTTTCATGGCAATGAAGCTGTGTGTTCCAGAACCCCACGTTATACTGGGGTTAGACGAGAAAACAGTCCTCTCACGTACGTGAGTATCCAGAGACTATTGTCCTGCCTCTCAGATCAGTCAATTCAGCATAGAGCGCCCTGCACCTTGAACGCCAGACAACGGATAACTCACAGAGACAAGGACGGGCGGAGGCCACATTCCCACCTTCAAGGAGCTTCGGCCAGGTTTCTCTTTATTACCACCAGGTCCTCCGGCGAAAACCCCAGAACCTTGGTCACATACCCTTCAAAGCCCCCGAACTCCTTGCTGACGGCCTCAACGAAGGCATGCCAGCAAACGCCCCTCAAGCTGACCAGGTTCAGGAATCCAGGGACCTCGTCGAAGGGCGCCGAGCCGTCGCCCCCGCTGCCCTTGCTATACTTCATGGCGAACCCGAGGAGGTGCTCACGTGCAACCTCAGTGCCGATGCGCGAAAGCATGAAGTCCGTCCGCACGGTGTCTGCATCATAGCCAGCGATGGTCTCCAGCAGGCCCGCCAGCACACCCGTGCGATCTCTCCCGGCTGTAATAACACACCATATCACACGGGTCAACCAAAATGGACCCGAGCACTCTGACCACTCGCCGAAGGGGACGGGCCCGGGTATAAAACAAAAACAAAAACAACACAAGCAGCTCACTCACCTGTGCAGTGAAACAGGATTGCGTCCCCGGGCCGGTCCCTCACGCTGGCCAGAACCTCGCGGAAGCTGCCGGCATACTTGTTCAGCACGTCCATGTACATCTCGACGTAGCCGCCCTCCCCCTGGCCCTCAACGAAGAGATCCAGGTTGAGCATCGGGTTGGCCTCGGCGTCGGCGTCGGCGTCGTCGCCGAGCCACACGCCCTCGACGCCCTCGAGGGCCGGGTCCGCGGCGCGCGAGTGCTCCTCGCGCGACCGCAGGTCAAAGACGCGCCGCACGCGCAAGCCCTCGCGCAGCACCGCCTGGCCGTCCGGCGAGCGCGCCAGCGCCTCGAGGCCGCCGCTGCGGAAGACGAAGCCCGGGCGGATCTTGGAGGGGCCTCCTCCCTTCTTCTCCTCCTCAAAGACGGAGAGGAGGCCGAGGTCCCTCGTGTTGAAGGTGCCCGGCACCAGCACGAAGGGCGGGGTCTGCAGGGCCGCCAGCAGGGCTGTTGCTGGGATCGGGTCGCGGACGTCCGTCTCTGCCAGGGCCAGGAGGGCGGCGTCCATTTTCTTGCGACTGTTCTTCAAGGTTGGTTTTTTGTGCTGGCGAGGAGGGATGGTGTGGGTAAAGTGGGACGGCAGGCTTGCTGTGCCGCACAGGTGCAGCGGTCGAGAATTGTAGAGGGTTCCCTTCTGGGTGCTAAATGTGAATGTGAGACCGAGCAGAGTCACGCCACATATGTCACGGGAAAAAGCACCTCCTTCACGTCTGTTTGCTTGCTTCTTTTTCTTGCTGGATGAGCCTGCCTGCCTGTCTGTCTGTCAGCCTGAAAAGGGAGGATCCTGGCCGGGTACGGGCTTGTCCAACAGGATGACAAGCTGAGCGAGAACGCATGTTGTGGTGAGGAGGGGAGAGGGGAGGGGAGGATTGGATGGGCTGACACTGCAGCAGGCAGCTCGTTAGGGGCGGGCTAGCCGTCGTGTATCCCCCGCTGATGGGACCTTGATGGTCATCCTGCATACGACGGCTCATATTCCTTATTTCAACCTCACCTTTCCCACCTGCCTGCCTCCCTTGCCACCTTTGTCTGTGTTTGAATTCCATCCCAAGAATTGAAGCTGCCGAACGTGGCCTCGTCTTTTCCGTGACACCTGTAGCATCATCATCAACCCACTTGTTCTGCTTCATTTCCCCTCTTCTCTTTCTGGCATCCTTGCACCCCGTCCTCTGTTGCAGTCTGTCATGCATGCGTTCATTTCACACAACGTGACAGGTAAGTCATTGGCATGGCTCAAATAGCTGCATTTTTGAACACATCATTCTGTGGGGTTCTAATACCATTTTCCAGTCTGTCCGTTTTGACACGCCTCAGGGTCTCTCTGTTCCTCAACCAGGTCCGGGGTTCTCAGTGCTTGCCAAAGTTCTCGTTAACTAGCACGTACCTATACCTCGCCTTGCCCTCGTCCATGTCCACGATAACCTGGTTTGCCTCCTTCAGCGGCCTGGCCTGGACCCAGGGCTTGATCTTCTTGTCGGCCACCAGCTTGAGCATCTCGGGAATCTCTTCAGCCGGGCTGCCGATCGCACTGCCGCCAATCTTGATGCCGTTGCCGATGAGCGTGAAGGCGTTGACCGGCGGGAGGTTGCCGCCGTCAGGGGCGCCGACTTGGATGAACGTTCCCATGGTCTTGAGGAGGCCGAGGTAGCCGGTCAGGGGCATCTTCTCGCTCGACACAGTGGAGATGATCAGGTCCAGCGTGCGGCGGTTCTTGGCCTGCCAGTCTTTGTCATCTGCCGTGGCAATGTATGAGTCGGCTCCGAGCTTCAGAACGTCGTCGGCCTTGTCGGCCTTGCGGCTGATACCGACCACCTTATCCGCGCCCAGCGCCTTGGCGAACAGGACCGCAAAGTGGCCCAGCCCGCCCACGCCCACCACGCCCACCGTCTTGCCCGGACCGCAACCGTTCTGCTTGAGCGGGCTGTACACGGTGATGCCGCCGCAGAGCATTGGCGCCGCGTCTGCGCTGTCGAGGCCCTCTGGGATCGGGATCACGAAGTGGCCGTTGGTCCTGTTGTAATCCGCATAGCCGCCGTACGACTTGCCCTCGTCATTGGGATAGACTGAGCCGTACGTGTTGACCAGCTCGTTGCCGCAGTAGCTCTCCTTCTGGTTGGAGCACTCTGGGCAGTCCGACTTGAGACACGAGCGGGCCTGGGCGCCCACGCCCACGCGGTCACCTTGCTTGACGTGCTTGACGTTCTTGCCAACACGGACGGCCGTGCCGACGATCTCGTGGCCTACGACGCATGCTAGGGGAGGGAGGAGGAAAAGGTCAGCCAAGTTCACCAGACGGACGGCAAGATAAGGTTCAGGGCTCACGATAAGGAGTCGGACCCCAGCCGGACTTGAGTGTGTGCAAATCGGAACCACACACGCCGCAGTGGGAAATCTCAATGTCGACGTCGTCCTCGGTCCATTTCTTGGGCTCGAAGGAGCCCCATTCCATCTTGCCCTTGACCGACTCTGCGTCCTTGCCGAGCCATCCCTCGAACTTTGGCGCGGCCATGATGATGCGGCTGGTACGTTGTGTGATGGGATAAGATGGTATATGCGGTGACGATGTGGGTTGAGGTCAACGGGTGTCGAGGTGAGTGGTGATGCAAGTCTCTTGTGAGAATTGAAGCGTGGGCAGATGATCAGGTAAACTGAACAGTCCTAGACGGGCTGTCGAGACGAGGGCGATTTGGCTTTTTAACTTGTTTGACCTGCTTCCCCTAGCTATATATACCGTCGCCGTATCGACATTCACCTCGGGCTCACCCTGTCAATGACGTACCGCAGACTCGGCGAGCTCCATTTCCTTAGCACGCATCGCTCAGGCCGACCGTAATAACTACTGCTAGGTCCTGCCCAGGCAGTTTCCGGGGCTACTCCGGGCTACTGTGGACGGGAGGGCCAGAAAGATTTGGAAGCGGCCGCTGTGACCGTCGGCGGCATGGCGTTTAGCCTCAGGCCCGAACCGAAGTCCCCAGGCCGCATTGACTCTGTCTCCTTCCAGCTCTCCACTCTCTCGACATCTCGACCGCTCAACACTCGCTTCGCACCCATGAGCCCAACTACCGTTCCGGCCTAGCCGCCGGCAATCTTTTTTACCTAGGTAGAGGAAACCATGCCCCCTCCCCTGAGGCCCCGCCTGATGTGATGATGAGTAAGTAATTCGAGAGCTCATCCGCCCCGTTTGTGGTAGGTCCGTGTTTTGCAATTGGTTAGAGCCTTAACCTTCGCTGGCGTCGGCATTGAGCCAAAGGCCTTGGCTATGCGGTGCCACAGAACCGCGCAGGAAGAAAGATTAGGGGCCGGCTTAACCCCGATGCTTAAGTCCTAACCCCAAAACCCACAGCAAGAATGGTAGGCCTCGGCTCCCCGGTTGATCTTCGGGGGCTACGGACTGCCCAAGGTATAATAAACCCAATTATTGTTGTTTCCCAAAGATTTATTGGGCAGCTTGCGCCCGTCCGGGTAGAGGGTTTCCATTATTAATAAATTGATCGAGAGCGCGCCAGCCTCGAATATAGTGAAGTTGTATTCCTGAATATCTCTCTGCAGCTGAGCAGGGTCTCGTCTTCGACTTGAACTCTAGATAGGGAGCGCCCAGTCCCCTGCCGAGTATCTAACCACTAGACCCGGTCCCAATTTGCCTCGCTGCAAAATCGAAGCGAAGAGAAAAAGGAGAAAAACGCAGCCGGATTTGAACGCATCTTGCCGAGCTTGGTATCAAAATCAAAGGGCAATGATCAAGAATCCTGAGGGAACAGGCCTCGGTTGGTGTACGTACATGCCACAAACAACGAGCTGTGGTTCATCTGTCAGATTTTCCCCATCAGACTGACAAAATCCATCATAATGTCTGTGACAGACGTCGCGGTCAGAGGCCCTGGGCTCTCTTCAAAGAGGGAGAAAGAGAGAAATCATGGTCAGCAATGAGAACAGGCTTTGGATAAGCAAGCCAGGGGGGGTGGTACTCACTCGCCAGAACCTGCTTCACCTGGTCTGAATGTGTCCCGTTGGTCACAACGGCCATGAGGGCGGATTTAAGGCAGCTCATCACGGTGGCGGTAGACCCGCTGACCCTGTTCAGCACGAAGTTGATTGGGGTGCAGAGCGTGTCGGTGTCGTCCGCGTCGATGTAGGATGGTTCCGACTCGGTCTCATGCGCGAGCCGCGCAAGAGTGTTGCCTAAAGATGGAGCGCAGCTTAGCATCTGGGGTAGGCGTGGCCAGACCGAACATGTCCTATCTTGAACAAGTCTGGGAAGGTGATAACGAGACAGAGCAGAAGGGCGAACGAACAGATCCGCCAAAAAATCACCGTCTGGACCATACTTCGGCCAGCCCAAGTTCGCCAGACCGTCCTCGGGATCCCCTCGCAAACTCGGCCCAGGCGCTCCTCATCCACGCCCCCATGGAAGCCTGTGCAGGAGTGTCCTGGATCTTGGTCAGCCAAGACGCGGTGCCGACCACAACAGGCAGCTCGGCAGTGTGGTAGGCAGCCCCAACATAGTTGATGTAGAGGTTCGTGTAGTTGCCGCCGTAGAAGCGGTACCTGTACGCCGTGACGCCCTGGTCGACCCGGAGGCCGGCCGCGTGCCGCGCCCCGCAGGTGAATCCGACGTGGTTGGCGATGTCCCGGCCAGGCTCCCCACACCGCCGCTGGCAACCCCGGACTGCGGGATGAAGCCGTTCGCGATGGGGTCATCAGGGTACATGATGCTGAGGTGGTCCGTGGACGCCCCGCCGGCCGACTGGCCAGAGACTGTGATGCGGGACGGGTCACCGCCGAACGCGGCGACGTTGTCGCGCGCCCCCTCGAGGGCCATGCGCTGGTCCAGCAGCCCGACGTTCTGCTGCTGCAGGCCCGGCGCCCCCGGGAAGCCGAAGATTTTTACGCGGTAGTCGGATGAGACCACGACCACGTCGTTCTCGTCCGTGAGCACCGACCCGTCGTAGAACTCGCACGCCTTGTTTCCGATCGAGGAGCCTGGTTTTCGGTCCGGCCGTGCGGCCCTCGCTGGTCAGGCCGCATACACACACAATCACACATGTACCTCGAGAGCCAGGGAATGATGTGTTTTATCCTGCTTCTGGGGGTTTGGTTGATAACGAAGGGCTTACCTCCGCCAAAGATCCAGAAGAGCACGGCCTTGGGTGCCCCTGTCCCGGACTGCGGTTTTGTCCACACGCTCAGCGACAGGCAATCCTCGCTCAGCGGCCGTCCGGTCTGCGCTTCGGCGGTGAGGATCGCCTGCCTAGGGTTGCTGGCCCGCCAATGTACGCCTCGTCGGTTGGGACCGGCATCTGTCAGTAACGGGTTTACCAAGAAGAATATGGCTCCGATTATTGGGTGAACCAAAAGACGCTTTTTTTAAAAATAAAAAAATAAAAAATACAAAGCATGGGAACCCCCCCTTTTACCTTCCATGCAGGCACTTACTGTGGTTGCTCGGGCAGTCGGGCCCAAATTGCGAGGCATCGAAGGCAGTCGAATTACCACCAGTCGAGTTACCGCTGGAGCTGAACGAGGTCACCGCGACGGGAGGCATGAAGCGCTGCAGGCCGGTTGGGGGCTGACCGAAGCGGATTCCCAGATACGCAGATACTGTACCTCCGGCCGCACGCGAGAAGCAGCGCCCCTCACAACTCCAGCTCTAACGGTCACGGGCTGGCCTACGTACGGTCCATCATGTCTGCCGCGGGTTTGTCTTTGGTCCGCCGGCCAGGGCTGACGTGGAGTCCAGGCCCGCGAGTGCTGGGAGAAGCACTAGGAGTCAGCGGGCAGGGTGCATGATGCTGTGGTGATGGTGGATTAGTCATGACAAGTCAACGGATAAAGTATTTCTACCGTTTGTTTATGTCGATGTTTCAGCCTTCTCTTCGCTCGGGGCTACAGAGTGCAGCAGCAGACCTCGTCTCCCCAAGCCCGCGTCCAGGGGGCGGCGCCAGCATCGTGGCCGACATATATACGTACAGATAGATACCTACAAGCTGTGATCCCATCCATGCCAGACCCTCATCATCCAACATCTTCCTTCCACGTGCTATCTCAATGACCAAATGCGTCATCTACTCCCGTCATCTACTCCGCACACCAGGAAAGGTATGCCCATCTGAACAAGGGGAGGGGTGAAATCCTGGCTGCAACCTGCTCCGTGGCCGGGAGAGAGGAGCCCACCTGAACATCGTAGCGACTACCAACCAGCCACCTACTCCGCGCCCGCTCATCTACACAAGATAGCAAACATCTACCGGATCATACCTCGCAAGCAAAGAAATCAGAAGAAGAAGAGTAGATCACCTTGGAGAACGACTAGAAGCATCCCTGGAAACCCAGGGCCACCCCTCTCTCAAATTGCTTGTTCCCACGTTGTTTGGATATACTCCACCGCATGACTTCCCCTTTTGGCGATGAGAACAACAAAAAGCCGTTTACCGCGGGAGATGCCGCCCACGCAACTATGCCTCGAAGCCCGGGATGCCATGGAGAGGGTTTTGGGGGGGGGGGGGTAGGACCAGCTTGTCAGGCTACTTTGACAGACCGCGGGGCCTTCGTCTGAACTTGTTGATTCGACAGCGGGGTGGTTTTCCCGGGGCCGGGGGTTTGGCAGATTATCATTGATATTATTATCCTGCTAGACACAAATAAGATCACCAGTGGCCCTTTTGGCATGGAAGCTGATGCGAATAACACGTCGGGTACATGCAGGCCGTCATGGGACGGACCAAGCTTAATTGGACAATCCTGTCCTCAATAGTCCATTGTTCGGGGTATTTATGCAGTGTCTTCCACGGCATTCGGACGAGTGTCTTCGTGATTGATTGCGCCATAACTTCTGTGCGCGCTGTATATCAACATGAAAATTCGAAGTAAAGGACAAGATAAAAACAAAAAGGTATCCCTGGGCCGTGACTTTGCTTTCCGCTGGTTCCAATAAGCGCCTTTTTATGCCATTCAACGAACGCCTACCACATAAACAACTCCGTTCCTTCTTCCCTCCGGTCTAGTCTTCCGCGGTGGATGCCAGCATAGCACCCGAGGAAGCAAGGACTAGTCGAGGCCGGCCATTCAATATCACAACAATGGCGATACAAATCGACCTTCGCCAGATTTTGATTTATACAACTTTCAGCAGGTCGCGCAGCGTTCCAAGGTTTCCCAAATGCCCTTGTTAGCCTGATTCTCCTCCCACTCTACCGCGATGGAGCGGGTAATGGCAAAGGAGCTGAAGCGGGAGCCGGAGCCGGAGCCGGAGTCGGGGTAGGGGTGGGCGTTGATAATGCAGTCATCGTAGAAGGCGACTGCCTATTTCTAATATACGCATCGATTCGCGGTCTTAGGCTGCTGATGAGTGCGTCTTCCGCTTCCCTCAGGCCAATTTTCGTAGTCGCGGGGGTGCGCGGGATGATTGAGTCATCTGTGAACCCTAGTACACGGTTCACCGCACTCATGACCAATACCTCAGCTTGGGGCTTACCGAGCTTAGGGACCAGAACTTGTTTACTGAGTGCCTTGTACTGCTGAATAACTTCAACAAGCTTGGGGTCCAGTAACTGCACGTCGGCTGCATCGGGAACGGGAGTGCTCGGTGCTGGTGTCGCGCTTGATCGAGCTGGGGCGGGGCTGTTGGCGGTTGGGACACCAGTGGGGTGTACACTATTTGATGGTCCAGAAGTGTTTCCAGAGCTGACGGCCGTGCTGTTATGAGCATTCCCTGCGGCTGCAGGAGCAGTTGCCGGGGGTCCGGCAGAAGTAGGTCCAGGGGTGGACGACTCGGCAGACCCAGGCCCGGGATGCGTTCCGCCACCAGTGCCATTTGAAGCGCTGGAAATCGCAGTCAAAGACCCTGTAGCTTGACTCGCAACAGCGGCAGAGCCGTTGGGAGCAGATATTGATGCTGCCTGCATCGGAGCAGGCTTCACCGGAGTCGACCCAGCTGCGGCCACGGCAGCGTTGCCGTTCACAGCTGGCGCTGTTGTAGCGGACGAAGGCCTGGAGGAAACCGTCGCGGCCGCCGCTGCCGGGTTAGCTTTTGGCTTCGAGTAGGTTGACTTGTGCGTATGGAAGATGTTGATGATCGCCTTCTCGAAGTTCTCGTACTCTGGCGCCAGGCTTATGTCGGTGAGGCCTAGCCCGCGAGTAATCACGGATACAGCAACAGCTTGAGGGCGGCTTACACGGCCCTGGAGTTGCTTGATGACCTCGCCGGAAAACTTCTTGATGAATTCTGTCAGTGATGGCTCGACTGCGGGCCCTAGAGCCACGGGCTGCACGCTGTTTGACATGGGCTGCGGTGGATGTGGTAGATTGGGGGCTCGTTGGTTCTGTTGTACCGGGCCAGTATGAATGGCGGCGGGACCACGCTGAGCGACTGATGGGGCCCCTTGATAAGGCCGAGCTATGAGAGAGTGCTGGGCGTGGTTCGGCGCTGGAGGAGAGCCAGCGGCGGGGGCATGTAACAAGGGCCCTTGCTGTGGTCTTTGGCTGAATGCCGGATTGTAAGCTTGCTGCTGACTGCTCGGATATTGTGGTCTCGACGGTGCCGTGGTAGGCACATAGCTTTGTGGCTGAGCCACCGTAGTGGGAGGCTGCTGTTGTTGCGGTTGCTGCTGTTGTTGAGGCTGCTGCTGGGGGAAACCCTGGCGCATGGCGGCCTGCTGGCTCGGGGTGGTTCCAGGATGGGTGGGGTTTGGGATAGGAGCCGGTTGCGCCTGCCCGCTGGGCTGATACCGAGGCAGCCCGTTCATCTGAACAGCACCTCCATGAGGGACCATGTGTTGATTTGGATACTGCTGGAGGTGCGTGGGTTGCTGATAGCCGTGGGCATGATTGAAATTGTTGAAAATCGGCGGAGGTCGCGGCTCTGCGGCAGTATCGCTAGGCTTCCGTTTCTTGCCTGACTCCAAAGGAATACCTGGGACACGCTTCCAGAGGTGCGTTTCGTTGTTCTTCTGGAAGCAGAGACTCCCGATCAGATTGTGTCGCACACTGCTTTCCCAGCCCTTGGTGTCAACACAGAAACAAAAATACGGATACAGCGTCGCGATCCTTTTATAGATCTGCTTCAGAGTAAGACCATCAGGAGCCGCATTGGTCAAGACCTCGTCAATCAGCATTTGGTAGTTCTTGTTGGGCTTCTGCAGCTTTTCTTCAGGCCAGTCCTCCTTCTTCCCCAGGTCCAAAGGAGGAGTTTTGGGCTTTTGGAGTCGCTTCTGCTTATCAGCCTTCTCGCCGTCCGGGTCTTCCTCTTCCTCCCCATCCTCGTTCTTTGGCTTGCGTGGCTTGTATTTGCGCTTCTCCGGCTGGTCGCCTTCGTCTTCTGGACGGGGGTGCTTCCTTGGCCGTCCAACCTTTCTCTTGATTGGGGGCTCTCCCGGCTCCTGGGGTGGGTTGTTCTTCTTGTCTTCTTCCTCACGCTTCTTTTTGAGCTCACGTTCTTCCCTCTTTGACATGACGCCATTCTTGGGAGGGCGACCCGGGCCACGTTTCTTGGGAGGCACCATAGCCTGTGACGTGTCTGCATTCACCGACTGCGTGGTTTCCTTGACAGGATCGGATTCGATCGTTAGCCGTATGGGCTCCACTGATTCGGCCTGCCCGACAACGCCATCGACTGGTGGCTTTTGACTGGTGGATTCGTCCTCCTCGTCATCTTCATCATTGTCGTCATCTGAATCGAGCATTGCAGTCGCTGAGGGAATCTCTGATTCTGATAACGACGAGTCGCTGGTGTCTCGCATGTCTTCCTCTGCACGTGAGCTCTGAAAGTCAAAGCTCATCTCCTTGCCATCCTCCATAAAGGCTCTTGGAGTCTCATTGCCATACTTCCCCTCCTCGACCCCGTTGATGGTGAAGATGAAGCCGACGGCTTGGATTTGAAGATTGTCGCCCGAGCGGAGAACCACGACCTCGTCCTTGTGGTAGAGTACCTCTTGACAAAAGAAGCCATTCCTACCGATCGCTGTTGCCTTCCAGGTGCGTGAGACTTCGTCGTACTCAATCTTGAGATGCTCCCTCGATATGCCCTTGGAAGTTTCAATGATGTCGGGACCGGCACCATGGATGTCAACTCTGGCTACAACGTTGGATGAAGGGCGGAGAGCCTCCATGTCGACAGGCACAGCGCCAGGGGTGTGGTCGTCGACGTATTGCCGACTGCTGATGACATCTCCATGGCCCGAGGAGTCATTTGCGGGTGTTTCCTCCTGTGGTGGCGGAAACGCAAACCGGCCATTTGATGCCGTCTTACGTCGTTTAAACGGTCTTGAATCCTCCTCGCCATCCGATTCCGGCCCCAGAGCACCACCCTCTTGACTGACGTAGGATTTGCTGTAGTTGCCACGTTTTTCGGGCACTCCTGACATGGGAGACAAGCCGCCCTCGGCGCGTTTCTTGTTTATCTGGGCCCTTTTGTAGACCCGCTGATCTCTGCCTATTATGGTCGTGTTTGAGGTGAGTGCGACGAAGGTGTCGGCAAACTCCAAGCGCGCCAACCGCTCGAAACGGGTATCCTCGAGTACTTTTTCGAAGAGCGATGCTGTGTCGTTATCCTTGTTTCCTATGCAGACTGGTGCCGGACCACTGGAGCCTGGTGCGAATGAGTAATGTGAAGGAGGAAGCCAAGGTAGAGGTAGCAGGTCGTCATCGGGTATTTGGAGATTTGTGGCAGCCGAAAGGTCGAGGCCTGCGGATAGGTCTTGCATTGAGCCTGGCGGTAGCATGCCTTGCTCTAGTAGTCCCACACCAGGGCCAGCAATGTCCCCAGAAAGCCAGTCTTGTGCAGAGGTGCTGACCACTGCTGCAGTGGGAGGCGGAGGAAGGGCGACATCTTGAGCGGGCCCAGCCTGGTTGGGCTGTGACGAAGGCTGTTGAGTGTCGTCGAGCCAGTTTTGAACTGCTTCGGCTGGGCGATTTGGATCAGTAGCGGAGAGAGGTGGCGGGATCTGCTTGTCGTGTGGTGTGGAGGGTTGGACAACATGTTCTGGTGGATTGGGCGATGGGGCCAGAGTCCTGGACGACGACGGCGCTTGGTTCGTTATGGCGGTGCTGTTGTTGGTATGGTTTGCATGTGTGGATGTTTGGTCAGAGGGCCGGTCGTTCGTGGACG
The DNA here is from genome assembly GCA_023242295.1 of Diaporthe ilicicola. Taxonomy (NCBI): domain Eukaryota; kingdom Fungi; phylum Ascomycota; class Sordariomycetes; order Diaporthales; family Diaporthaceae; genus Diaporthe; species Diaporthe ilicicola. Next base: position 38,674 of record JALPVH010000180.1, on the reverse strand, counting down.
GGGATCTTGAGGAGTGCGGCTGGCCATCCGTGGGCTGAGGTTGAATTTGAGGTTGGGATTGCGACTGGGCTTGTGGCTGTGGTGTCGGCGCACTTTGATTGTGGCCTGAGCCGGAGTGGGTGGGGGACGAAGTCATCGCCGGTGGCTATGGGCAACTTGCCCGTCGAGTATACATGAGATGCGGTTTGGGGTGGTTGTCGTCGTGCAAGATGCGGTGGGTACATGTGTGGAAGTCAGAATGCGACGGACCGGCTGTGAAGCTGAAGTTGCTGGTGTCGACGTTGTTGTGACCAAAGGTAGCAAGAAGTAGCAAGCAGGCAGTGATGGTAGCAGGGAGGAGTAAATGCGATTACTTAGATGCGATCGACGACGGGGGCATGTGGACTTGGAGAGCCTCTAGTGGGGCACCGTCCTGCCGCAAAGAAGCCGGCAATAAAGTGACGAATAGAATGCAGCGGTCCCGAGCTGGACCCACCAAAAAGTTTGGATCGGGGTCAATTGATGGAGCAAGCGCAGAGCTTGGGGCAGCTAATGGCAGAATGGCAGAATTGTAGTGCAGCGTAAGGGCAGTCGAGGCCAAGACTAACCAGGCTAGACCAGACTGATATCCACGCCGTTGGCTTCTTCTGTTCATTCGTCACTGCCGATCTTGTCATTTTCATCCTCAATCTGTGCAAGGCACCTAGGTACCTAGGTACGTAGGTACCTACAGCACACACCTACACACCTACGCCACTGGGCCTACCGTCCCTTCCCTGGCCCAGCTCACCTTCCACTCACCTGTTCCTCCCAACTGCAGTGCAGTATGAAATGCAGTAACGTCAGACGAAAGAGTCATCAACTTGCTCTGCATCCTTCACTTGAGACCAGATCAGATCAGTTATTGGAGGCTCTCTTATTTTTTTTCTTTCTTGTCTCTGTCTTAGGCAGCCACCTCCCACTGAGTCACCATCGCACTCGCTGCCACCAGCAGCCAGCTAGTCCAGTCTTCCAAGGACCGGTCGACACGAAAATGCCATGGCACCTTTCTCCGAGCCGCCCTCCGAGCCAACTGCCAGAAGCCCCTCCGACTTCGAGCCACTTAGGGGAAAATGGGGAGCTCCGGAGTAGGGTTGACTAAAACGGCCCGCTTGCAACTGAGGACCGACCGGATAGTGAGTGGGGGCCGTTCCAAAGCTCTCGTGTCTCTCCAATGTGCCGCAACATCAGCGACCGACTCGACCCCGGACAATAGATGATTTAGAAATCGCGACAGCAGATCAGTATGCTCTTTTAAAGCCACCTCAGTATGGATTGTGGTGACGTTTAGCCTCGACTCGAGATGGGCAACCACTCTATATTGATACCGAGGTGTCATGTCACCGTCTCTATGCCCCTTGCCGTTGCAGCTTACGCATCTTACACAGGCGGACAGGTACCACCTGTGGCTGGCCAGCTCGGCTTCAGCCTCGCCCAAGGATCGGCCAGATCCCTCCACGGCAACCCCCCGCCCCCGACCTGCATATTACGGTATCTATCTTTATTTATATACACCCTAACCTGCATCTGCCCCTCCGTCTTACATCAGGTAGGTCGCCCTGGTGGGACTCCGAATGCACCCGCCGTATTCCTATCGTCGTCCTTGCTCTATCATCGCCCGCCTTCTTCTCCTTCTCCTGGCTGCAACTGTTGTTTCTTGTCCGGCCCGGCCTGGCCCTGGCCCCCTTGCCCCCCAACAGCTATTCCTTCGGGCGAAGAGATGGAGCTCACCACGCCTCCACAATTGCCAACATGACCATTAGGATCAATATAGCACGATGCTACCAACTGGACTCCATCTCACACAGCTCACAGTGTACAGCCTGGGCTGGGACGTCCTTGCTGCATATTTGATCCGTAAGAGGCGCACGTCCGCCTTCTCCATTCTCCATGTCTGTTTCTGATGTTCTGCAACTTTCTCTCTCTCCCCGTCTTCCACGTTCAGTCAGCCTTAGGTGGCCTTCTCGACCATCAGGTATTGTGTGTATCCGAAAGGATTCCTGCCACCAATCCTGCCCTTCCATCCGAACCCCTCTCCTCGTCCCTACCCTTCTGGCCCATGCTATATTATGAGTCGCCTGTTCTCCTTCATCTGGTTCGCCTTCCTGGCTCTTTCTAGTCCTCTCGCACCCCTGACTGCAAAGTACACCATCAAATACCCAGGCCCCGCTCGTCTTTAAGCCTCGCCATTGTGCGCCCTGCAGATATCATCTGGGCCCAGTTCGATACCATCGACCACTATGAATCGGCAATCGGGCTCCCACTTGCCCATCCCGGTAACGCCCAAGGAGAGCCCATCTCAGGAGCCCCTTCTGCCTTCCCACAAGCAGAAGAGAAAGAGCAGGGAAAAGAGAACGAGCTTTGGGCTTTTCCCCAGACAAAAGACCTCGCCAATATGGAGACCATCGACGGGCCACTCACCGCCAACACCGCAGTGGCCTCTCCCGCGAATGCCGATTCGTATCCGCGATGAGAATCCAGCCTTGACCAAGACTTACACACGGCCTCGCGAGGCACCACTTCCCCCGCCCCCCAGCGCTGGCAGCAACCGGAGCAGCAGCTCGAGCAGTATAACGACCCTGGCGAGCGATCCAAACCGGAGTCCAAGACCTCAAGAACAGGCATCACCCTCCTCACCATCGCCCACAAATCCACACCATCCACGCTCTCCTCGCTCCCTCAACAGTCCCCCACGGCCGCCTTATTTTCCGCCGCTGCACCAGCGCGGGGGAAGTGGTTTTCAGACAAGATATCTGAACATGCTGCTGAATCTGGACAAGATTCCACGTGCCCATAACATCTTCGCCAATCTCTTTGCATGGATGGTGCTCGTTGCTTTCGTCATAGCCCCGGGCAATTTCACTGGCTTTCCGGCTGACAAGTCGTTGATGGTGAGCGACCAGGACGAACTGTCATCCATACCTCTCACCACGTCCGCCACTCTTAAAAAGATTCCCTCTATCCCCCTACTGGCGATCTCCTGCATCTCTTTCTTCCTCGGGGTCCTCGGCATGCTGTGGCTCGCGGTCTACTGGCGCAAAAACTACATCTGGCTCATGAACAGGATCTACCTCCCCCTGATCCTCAACAGCCTAGCTGGCTTCATCGCGACCATGGTCATCGTCCACGTACAGCACGGCTGGCACTGGAGCATCGCCGCCTTGGTGACGATCTCGATCGAGGGCGCGAGCCTGGCCATTGGCCTAAGCTTGTTCGCCCTCTACCAGTACTGGCTCCTGGCGAAGCTGAGGAGGGAGCATTACCGCGAGACCAGCAGGAAGAGGACTGTCGACCTTGTCAAAGCTGGCAAGGCACCGCCCTTTGCGCCTGGAAGTGTTGTCTGATATCTAAGTGTGTAAGATATATATCATCGTTTTTTCTTCTCTTCTGCGCAATGCGCCATGTATTCTTGGGTCATTTATACAAAGCGGGGTGCTTTGGTGTTATTACTTCCCTTTGTTGTATACAATTCTTTCGTGAGGGAAATGAGATACCACAAATTTATGCAATTATGTCGAAAACCTCGGGATGCTCTCAAATGCTTGCAAATGTGACCACTGGTGACTGATCATCTGCCGCGATCAGGCCCGGCAGGAGCAATTCGACACGGGTGCTATTTGGCTGCTACATGGGGATGTAGACTCAATAATGAGCGCGTGTCGACTAGACATAGGCACCGAGCTGTGAATGAGGCTGAGTATCTGGACAGAATTTACCCAAAGGATGTTTGAGGCCAGCGCTGCTTGATTAATCGTTTCAAAGTGAGTTTATGTGCTCGAGTACCTCCTGTACTTTGACATTAGCGCCCGGTTGGCTTACAATGTAAGTTTTTTATCTTTCTCTTTTTCCATTGACCAGCTTCCATGTCTTTTCCTTGTTGTCGGGGCAAACTCACATTTGAACCAACTGGTCCCATATAGGTACTAAGTAATGCTTACTGCACATATGGTCACACACCCTGTGTGTAGAAGAGCAGTACCATACCAACCTAGGACGTATGTACGACTCAAAATCACAGTCTGTGGTTTCCGGCAGTTGTATACAACTGATTCCCTATTGTTTATTGCTTTCTCAGTTCCCTTGCAGCTGATTTGTTGCACAGTGAGTTTGCATCATTTCCAATCTTCAAGTCATCAACCTTCAAGTCCCGATGCGAACGGTCGGGATGGAGCATCTTCTATTTAGTATAGACTCGCAGCCTAAACAACCCATAAACTGAAATATAGTCCCCGTGATCCTTCTCCCTCCTCACTCAGACAGGTCCGAAGCTATTCCTCTTAGAGGCGTGGCTGGCTCTATTACAGTTCGGACAATACTCTCCGTGAGCTCTTCAAGGAAGAAAAAGGGCACCATATGGGTCAGCCACCAGGGTGGCCTGAGTGCCAGAGTGCTCAATCATGTCAGCCGGTAGCGTCGGGTTTCCGGAGGCTGGCCTAGCATAAAGCGGTGTCTAAAGTTAACAGCCTATCGATCACTATAATATCTTCTATTATATACACATTTACTATTAGTCGGGCTAGGGTATATATATATAAAAGAAAATAATAGGCAGAAATAATTTAATTAACTAGATCTTTAGTTATTATTAAAGCTATTATTAAAAGGGCGATAGCTATAAGCTAATTTAAGGGAAGCGTTTCGGCTAAATTATTTATTAAGCTAAGCGGGCCTTATCGATAAGGCCTAATTACAGCTAATTGCTATTATTTTAATATTAGTAGTCTTTTAATTTAGCTATAATCGTTATAAGCTTTAAAACGCGATTTTTAAAGTTTTTTTTATTATATCGAAATATTAGTAATAGTTAATAAATAGCTAATAATTTAAGCTAACTAATAACTAGTTAAGTAATTAATTAAGTAACTAACCGAGTAACTAATAAAGCTATAAACTAATTAAAAGCTATTAAGCTATTAAACTATTAAGCTATTAAATTATTAAGCTATTAAGCTATTAAGCTATTAATTAATAAAAGCGTTAATAATTAAAATTATAGTTATTAAAATTAAAGTTATTATTATTATAGCTATTAAAATTAACGTTATTATAATTATCGCTATTATTAAAAAAACGTAAATATTTATTAATTTTTATTATTTTTTAAAGCTTAATTTCTTTCTAATTAAAGCTTTAATTAAAGGAAAGTAATTAGATAAGCTAATCCTTAATCCTTTTAATATTAATCCTTAAATAAATTTCTTCTTTTTAAAGTATTATTTTAAATTCCCGAGTTTATTACTATCCGGTAATATTAAATATCTTAATAATTTAACCCTTAAAATCTTTCTTAAAGTAAAAGAGAAGCTTATTATTAACCGCTTTATTTACCTAGAATAAATCTAGCTTATAAGCGAGGTATATAATAATCTTTTTAAGTAAACTCTTTTTTAAGTTTATAGCGGTTCCGAAAAGAGTAAAGTTTATAGCTTTCTAATTAATATAAGTAATTTTTAAATAAGTCTTTTTAAGCTTTTATATATATACTTTATCTTTTTCGTTATAATAATGCTTATAGTCTTTTTAATAAGTTTTATAATTAAGGGCTTTAAGGTTTTTTAATGGGGGCTTTTAAAGTCTTTTTAATAAGGGTTTTTAAAGTCTTCTTAATAATGCTTATAATTTTCCTCTTAGTAAGCTTTATAGCTAAAGACTTCTTAATAAGCTTTATAATTAAAGGCTTTATATAATGCTATATATTTCTTTTTATAATTAGCGCCGATATAAGTTTTTAGCTTATTCTTTAATTTAAACTCTTTATTATATTATAAATAAAAACATTATTAGTTTACGCTTACTATAATAGTAAATAGCTTTATCTCGAGAGATTATAAAATTATAATTATAAGTAACTTAAACTTTATAGCAGCTATAAAGCTAATATATTCTCTTTATAATATATAAAGGATAAGTAAGTTAAAAGAGCCTTATTATTAAGCTTATAATTAAGCTTATAGTTAAGCTTATAATTAAGCTAAAAAAGGTTTATAAAGTAATTATTAATTAAGTATTAACTAATAAATAGTTTTTAATAATAGCTAATATAATTACTAATTATTATAATAGCTTTACTTAAAAATATTATAATATTTATTATTATAACTTATAACTAGCTTATAAAACTATTTATTTATAAATAATAGTTTTTAATAAATAAACGCTATTACTATATAAGTTAACCGGTAAAGTTATTTCTTTAAAAAGCTTTTTCTTTTTAATTATAATTATAATAATATTATAAGGGAAGAAAGTAATAAAAATATAGGTAATAAAAGAAAGGGAAAGAAAAGTAATAAAAATATAGTAAAGAAAAATATAAGGTGTAAAAAGAATATAAATTATAGAAAGATCTTTAAATAAATATAAAATAAAAATAATAGTTTTATAAATAAAAAGTAAATTAATATAATAAAGATAAAATAAATAATAATACTTATTAAAATATTTTAAATATATTTTAAATAATATATCTTATTTAATAATAAATAACTTATAAGCTTTTTTAGATAACTTATTATATAATTTATAAAAAAAAGGAAAAATTTAATTTACTATTAATTAACGCTTTTTAAATAATTTTAAAGTTTTTAAATTAATTATATAATAATATAAAAGTAGAAATAAAATATAAAAAAAGTATAAAATATAGTAAAGTATTTAAATAAACGTTATATAAAAGTAATAGTTTTATAAATAAAGGGTATATTAATATAATAAAGATAAATTAAGTAATAATACTAGTTAAATTATCTTAAATATATTTTAAGCGTTATAAGCCGTTTAATAAAAGTTAGCTTAATAATTTTTCCGGTTAACTTACTATATAATCTATAAGAGGAAAATTAGTTTACTATTAATTAAGGTTTTCTAGATAGTTTTAAGGTTTTTAAATTAATTATATAATAGTAGGGGCTTAAGGGCTATAGTTGCAATAGGTGTAGGTGCGGGTAAAGGCAAGGGCGAGGGTAAGTAGATAGGAAGGGAAAAGGCGCTTTCGATTATAGTGTTTTCTTAGCTTAGGCTAAAGGAGAGGTTAAGAAAGAGAGAGGTTAAGGAAGGGAGGAAAATCTAGTTTACTACCGATAGCGCTTTTTGGGCAGTTTTAAGGTTTTTTAATCGATTATATAATGGCTTATATGGAAGGCTTAAGGGCTTAAGAGCCACGGTTATAAGCGTGTGAGGGCGAGGGCGAGAGGGTAAGGAAGTTATAAGAGAGGTTTTTAATAATAGTATTTTATATAGTGTTATAATTAAAGGGCAGGTAAAAATGGCTATTACGGGCTAATTTATAACTTATAAAGGCTTAAGGGTCTTTAAAACTAAACTAGTAAAGGTATCCCAATTAAGTTAATTATTATAAAAGAAAGAAAAGAGGTTAATAATAATATTTTACACTTAAATAGTATTAGAACCTTACCCTATCCCTACTAGAATATAATAGCTAAATATACTTAGAAAAGCTATAAAGATTTCTTTATTATAAAATAGTAAAGTAACCCACTATATTATAATAATTCTTTCTCCTTACTTTCTTTATAAAAGTTAAAAGAATTTATCTTATCTTCTCCTTAAAAACTATAGTTATACCTAATAAATAATAGCTATAACTTTTTATACCTTATATAAATAACTTTTAATAGAAAATTCTCCCTTTAAATAAAAAATATTTCTTTTAATCGGAAAATACTTCTTTTAATTAAGAAATAGGCTTTTTAACTAAAGTAATAAATAATTAAAACGGCTTCCTTATTTAATTAATAGTAACCTTAAAGGCCTTTAAAAAGCTACTATTACTATATAAATTATTATAGCTATTTTAAATTTAAAAGGCTTTTTAAAACTATTTAGAAATCTTTTAGCTATATCTCTTTTAATATAAAATATCTCTTTTTTAAATAGTATATTAAGCTATAAAATACTAGGTTTATATAGAAAAGTTATTTAAGATATACTAGAATAACCGGTTAAAAGCAGCCGTATAAATATATAATTAATAAGTATTATATTTTATAAGTAAATTTATTATTAAATATTATATTACCGATATAGCTATAAATAAGATTATTAAAAAATTATATAAGATAGTATATATTTTATTATTATAATAATAATATTTAAATTACTTTAAATTTACTTTAAATTATTAATTTTAAATTAATACTTTTTAAAAATAATTTTATTATAAATTATTAATACCTTTTACTATATTCTTCTATATACCTTTTACTAAATAAAATATTATAGCGGTAAATTTTAAACTATTATATATTATAAGCCTTCTTTCTTTTAAAATAGCTATAAAATTTAAAATAGCTAATCTACCGGAATTACCGGAACTGCCGGAAGGTAATAATAATATAAGAAAGGCTAAAGGAAAAGCTTTAAAGGAAAAAAACTTAATAAATCCGATTTTCTACTTAAAGCGTATTAACTTTTTAAATTATAAAAAGGGGTTCTTATATCTATTATTAGGATATAATAGATAAAAAACTAAAGATATATAGTAAGCTCGGAAAGCTTAAATAAAATTTTAATTAAAATACCCCTTTAAAATAAAAGGTTAAGCTTTAAGCCCTAAACCGCTAAATAATAATAGCTTAAACTATAATAATAATAGATATCTATATCTAAACCTATACTATAAATATAATAATTTCCTATTAAGAAATAAAGGTTAAGATTTATAAAAACTAAATATTATTTTATCCCCTTAAAAGCTATATATATTAATAGGCATTATAGCTAAAGATAAATTTAATCTTAAAGAAATAGGTTATTTTAAGCCTTTAGCTAAATAATAACTTTATTTAATAAAAGGCTAAATCGATAAAAATAATATTTAAATATAAAAAGATATATTTCTCTTTTTATATACTTACTTCTTATAAATAAAAAATAATAATAATTAAAGGGATTTATTAATTAAACGTATATATCTCCTCTTATATAAACTAGCTTAAAACTTTTAAAGTTTAAATCTATTATTAAGTTATTAAGATAAATTAAAAGCTTTTATTATAAAATAAAATAAATAAATTAAAATTCTTATTAAAGCCTTTTATATACCGTAAAAAGTTATATTAAAATAGCTTAATAAATAGCATTTTAGGATTAAATAGTTATTAAACCGCTTAAATATAAGCTAATTTTATCGGAATATATAAAGATATACTTAAGATACTAACTTTTATAAGAATTAAATCTTTACCTTAATATATAACTATATTAAGCTAGCTATAATAGCTTATAAGTTTAACTATTCCGGCCTAAAGATTTTACTTAAAAAATTTAAAAAGAAACTTTAACTTATTATACTTAAATAATAAAAATTAGCTATTAATAATCTCTTATCTTAATTTTAAAAAATAAACTAAAATTAGCAGTATTAAATATTAATACCTATAAGATTATAAATACCTAATAAGTTATAGCCGCTACTATCTTATAAATAGCGTTTAAAAAAAAGCTAATTATTATAGTTTTATTAATTCTCGGCTACCCTATAATTAAATTTCCTATAGGTAATTTAAGGTATATTAAACCGTTTTTATCCGGAATTATTATAATATAGCCGATTATATATTTTAAAGGTAAAATTTTAAAAATAATTAGAGAAATAGTATTAATATTAATAAGCGGAATATATAGCTAACTAATATAATTTACTAATATTATTAAAGTAATAATTTTAAGTTAATTAATCTTAAAATATTTTATAGCTAGGCCTTAAAAATTTTAAACTATTATTTTTTAAATATTTTCCACTTTAATAAGGTATAAAAAGGTAATAGCATTATATTTCCTAAAATATAAACTATAATATTTTAGAAAAAGAAGCTTATTTCTTTTATATTAAAAATAACGCTTATAAAAAGAATAATAAATACCTTTAATTCCTTTCCGATAAAGGATATATTTTAATAAAAAAAGAAAATATAAGCGTAAGTAATTAAGTTATACTTACTTTTAAATTACTATATTAAATATTAAATAAGAAAATAAATATATCTATTAAAATTATATTTAAATACTCTCCTTTACTATTATTTATAAATAGCTTAAGCTAAAATAATTAATATTTTTTTTTTAATACTATCTTCTCTTAAAAAGATAATCCTTCCTTTACTAATATATAATATTAAAATAATTATTTATTAATACTAAAATATATTAGCTATAATAAAGTATTTAAGATTAATAGATAATTATAACGGCATTATTGCCCTAAAATATCTAAGCCTTTTTAAAGTTAAGATAATCCCTTACTTAATAGCATTTCTTTAACTACTAATTTCGATTTAAATATCTTAAGTATATATATATATACTTACGTTTTAGCTTATCTTGCCTTTAAAGCACTATTATTACCTATTTATTTTAATATAAAGGCTAGTTATTTAGCTATTTTATTAGTATTTCTGGATAATTTCCTAAATATAAAGATAAATTAGTAAAATAAAAATTATCTTTAAAAAGTTAAAACTATTATTATAAAAGAATAGGTAATCTTTTCTATTTATCTTTATAAAATAATAAATAAAAAGCTATATCTCCTTAAGCTTTATATTAATACTTAGGTATTTAATAAGCTTAACGTTAATATACTTATTAAATAAAAAACTATAATACCTTATAAAATAAATATTTTAAATTTATAAAAGGTAGTAAAACTATTATTTTTTTAAAATATAATAGTTTTAATAAAGATCTTTTTTAAAGGTTCTATAATTAACTATAATATTAAGTTAGCTTTAAATACTATTATATTATTATATTCCTATAGTTTATTATCTATTACTATAATAGCTTACTTAAAATAGCTACCCTCTTATTTAAGCTAAAGCGAAAAGGGTATATATATAACCTTTTAAAGCTATTTACCTATTATATATTAGTAATTAATATAAGTTTTAAGCTAATATAATACTAAAAAGAACTTTAGCTAGAAATACTTATACTATATAAAAGTAATAAATAAGTAAAAATAAAATAAAATTTCTTTTTATAGGTATATAAAGATAATTATCTTAAAAATTTATTTAATATATTTACTTTTATTTAAGAGTTTTTAGTAAATAATTTTATAAAAAACCTTAATTATTTTCTTTTTCTTAAAATAACTTTCTTATAGGCTTTATAAATTAAACTAGCTAAAGAGAAATAATTTATAAATACCTAAAATATAATAATACTAAATATTTAAAAAAAATCTAACTTCCTTAAATAATTATTTTTTATTTAAACTTAAACTTAATATTAATAAGCCGTTAGATATATTAAAGGTTAAAATATTATATAAAATTACTATTTATAATTATTTACCTTTCTTTATTTAATAAGTTTAATAGCTAATAAAGAAATATACTATATTATAAATAAACTTAAATCCTATTTATATACTTAAAAAGAAATAATTAAAAGTTCTATTAATTAAAGGCTAATAAAACTAAAAGGTAGCTTAATAACTATATCCTATTAAAACTAAAGATTAAGCTATTATAAATAAAATTCTAAATAAGCTTTACTATAAGGGGTAAGCTAAATAGGTTAAGATATAATTACTATTTAGCTTACTAATATTTATTATCTAAAAAGTAATAAATAGTAAAAGAAAAAAATATATAATTCTAAATTTATAAGCCTTAAATAAAGTAATAATTCCTAATATATATCTATTACCCTTATAATTAAATATTATTTAATATATTTATAATAAAAGCTACCTTATAATAATAAATATATACTTTTTCTTTTACTAATTTTTAGTTTACCTATTATATTATAATCGTTTTACTATAATTAATATATAAGGATAGAAATATCTTAATATAGCTATTATAAGCTATTAAAATTTTCCTTAATATATCTAATAATTTATAGATAAACTTTTATAAAACTATTACTATATTATCTCTACCTTTATCGATAATATTATTATATACTCTAATATAATAAAGTAATATATTAAGGATTTAAATATAATATAATTACTATTTTAATAAAAAAATATTATAATCTTTAATTTTAAATTCTTTATAAGATATTTATTTATTAAGCTTTTAAGCTTTTGAATAAATAGATTAGCTATTTATATAGCAGAATTAAAGATTTAAATACTTAAGGATATAAAGTTTCTAAATACCCTTAATATATTAGAAAAGTTTATTAATATAACGGGCTTTCTTAAACACTTAATTCCCCGTTATAATAAGCGTATTAACTTATTATAATATTAAAAGATAAAAATATTAATATTTATAAGAAATAATAGAAAGCTTTTATTAAAAAATAAACGGAAATAATATATTAAATATATTTTCTTTAAACTAACGCTAGAAAAACTAGCTATATTTAAAGATATTTATTTTACCCTAGCTTAGCTAAATATATTATTTTATTATAATCTTAATAAGAAATTCTTTCTTTAAATAAACGCTTTAAAAATTATCGGATTTTTTAAACTTTTATTTTAATTCGATAACTTCTTTTAATAGAATCCTAATTAAATAATCCTGTATACTATAATATAACCTTTAATATATTTTAATAAAACTTTTACTTTAGCAGAAGCTAAATATTAACTAATAGAATTAAAAGTAACCTATCTAATATAGCTAATTAAAAAGATAAGGACTATTTTTTACTTTAATCTAGCAAAATTAATCTAAATCCTTATTAACTATATAGCTATAATAGATATTATTAAATAAATAAGCCTTAATATAATAAATAAAATAAAAATAAATATAAAGCTTATACTTATATCCGAATTTCTAAATTAATTTTAACTAGATATACGCTATATTTCTAATTATATAAATATTATAACTAACGCTATATTATAGATTTTAACCTATTAATATAACTTAAAAAAACTAGAAATACTTAAAGAATTATAAAAAAAGAATACCTTCTATATAGTCTTAAAAACTTATATCGATTATACCTATATAAATTAAATATAAAAGGCTTATTATAAGATTCTTAAATAGAATAAGATTATTAAATAACTTACTATTAATCTATTATTATAAATCTATCTTTTTTTTATATTAATAAATAAACTATTATACCTTAAAAACTTTAATAGCTATTAAAAGTTAATAATATTAAAACTAATAAATAAAAATATTATAACTTAAATATATAATAAATAATACCACTTTAATATTTGATAAATATAGTATAAAGTAGTATTATAATTTATAATAATAAATCTTTATAAGAAGATTAAAAGGTATATTAACTATTATTTAATATATAAATTAAATTGGTATAATAACTAAGTATTATTAAGAGAACTTAAACTAATTATTACCCCGAATATCTTATTTTATATATATACTTTCGATTTTATTATCGCTTTATTAAAGGTATTATTAAAAGAAATATTTTAATAAATAAATAATATCCCTTTTTTTAATACTATACTTATAATAATAAATAAATATATTAAGATATCTCTATTTATTTTAAAATATACTTTATATACTATATAAAACTAAGTAAAGATATTATTTACTTAGCTTTACCTTATTAATTAAACTATCCTAGTATAAATAATTTCGGATAAAAACCTTAAATTTATATTAAACCTTTAAAAATTAATTTAAGAATAGTTAAATATTAAGCTTCTCTTTTTAATAGCTTATTACCTATAAACTAATAATCTTTCGGAATATAAAAATATAATAATAAAACTTACCCTATAAATATTTATATAAAAGAATTCTATTAAGCTATAAATAAAAATAGTATTAACTTTTTAATTTAATCTTAATAATATATATAATATTACTATAAAATACTCTTTTAATAAAATACTATATAATATAAATATAACTACTATATTATAAGCTAAAAGCTAATATAAAGCAATTTTTTAGGATATCTTTTAAAAGAAAGCTAATTTTAATATTATAATAGCCTAAATATAAATAAAGTAAAGGTATAATTAATAATATAAACCTATTACCTTCTCCTTAAAAAACTAAGTATAGATTTAAATAAATAATAGCTATTATTTATTAGGAAATCTATTAAAAAAGTACTTTTAATAATATATAAAACCTTTTAAGGTTTAAAAAAAGATAGGTAATCTAATATATAGGCTTAAATTTCTATTAAATATAAATAAGTATTTAATTATATTAGTTATTTAACTTTTCCTAGTATATATATTAAAAAGTAACCTATATAAATAAAAAGCTTTGCTAATAGCTTTAATAAAAATAAAAAAAAAGAATAATAAAAAATAAAGGTATTTTAAAAACTATTACTATTATAAGTTAAAATAAATATTAAATAAAAAAATAATATATTATAATAAAAGAATAGAAATATAATATTTAATAAAATAAAAGAATTACCTATATTACTATAATATATAAATATTAAAAAATATACTTAATATAAATAAGCTTATATATAAATTTAATAAATAAAAAAACTTAATAAAAAGCTTATATAAAAAGGTATAAAAGTATTATTAACTTAAATTTATATTACCTAAACCTAATAAGGTTTAAGCTTAACCTTAATATTAATTAAAAAGGTTAAAAAAGAATTATTAAATAATAATAGCTTAAAAACCTAAGGTAGAAAAGCTAGCTAGCTTAAGATATAAATTAGCTAGGCTAGTAGGCTAATAAGCTTAAAAGCTTTAAGCTTTAACCTATATAACTATTATCTACTAATAGCTAAGTAAATAAATAACTATTATATACTCCCTTTACCTTTATACTATAACTATTATATATTACTCTCTTTATACTTTATATTATCTTATAATAATCGCCTTTTTAATTATAAAGAGTATTTTTTAAAATCGCTTTAATTAATTTTTTTTATATTTTAATATATATTATATAATAATTATTTATTACTATTTAGCTGCTTAATATATATTAAGTTATTATTATATATTAAAGATTTATTTATTTCCTTTAAATATATTATTATAAATAAATATTTCTATCTTTTAAATATATATTATATTAATCTTTATTCTTTTACTCTATTTATTATAATTAATTAAATTAAAGTATTATACCCTAATTACTATTAATAATTAAAAACGTATTAATATTATAATAATATCTATTAAGCTATTTATATTAATATCCTATCCTAATACTATAATATTTAAAATATTATTTTATTTTATAATAGCCTTATAAACCTTATTTACTGTATTAATTTAGTTAAACCTAAAACTAAATTATTTTAAAAAACTTATTATAATATCCTAAATAATTAGCTAGGCTATATTATATAAAAAGAAATCTTTAATTTTAAGAAGTAAGCTTAGAAATTTACTATTTAAATCTCTAAATTAAAAATATTTAAAGGCTATAACTTTATAATTATTAATAAAAAAAAGGCTAAATATCTTTTAATTATTTACCTTTAGCTATTATAGATTTATTAAAAGTAATATTAATATCTAATTAAATTTTAGCTTTATCTAATAATATAGTAAAAAAATATAAAATCTAATATTAAGAAATTATAAGATTAAGATAATATTATAAATAACTAGCTTAAATCTAAAGATATTAATTCTTTAAATATTAGCTTAATTCTATTTTATATTATAAGCAGATATAAGTTTAATATTAGCGCTTATATTATATAAGCCTATTATAAATATAAGATAGCCTAACTGTTTATACTTTAATAATATAAAAGTAATAATAATAATTATTTTAATTTAAATAATACTTTTTTTATTACCCCTTATAACCGTTATAAAAGTATTTATTTTTCTATAGTTAAATAATTCTTAAGCTTTAACCTTAATATTAATAAATAAATTATATATTAAGTTATAACGTATATTAAGAATAGCTTATACTCTTTTAATAATAATCTAATTACTTTTAATAATAAAAATAGTTATATTTATAATATTATAGGATACTTTATATTAAAAAGAAAAAAGCTAAAAAAAAACCTTAAAGTTAAGGTAAATAATATAATTATCGGCTAAATTAAGGTATAAGATATTAATTATAATATATTACTTACTATTTAAAATTACCTTTAATATTTAGCGGAGTATATTAGTTAATTTTTTTTATAATAGAAAAATACCCTTAAATTAAAAGTAACTAATTATCCCTTAATAATTTAAAACTATCTTCCCTATTTTTAAAGCTTTTAAATTAAAATAAAGTTAATAGCTAAGGCTTTTAATATTATTACTAATATAAAGCTAATAACTATTAACTTCCTTAAAGTATATATTACTTTTTCTAAATATTATTAAGATTTTATAAAAATAAACTATATTTATTTAATAAAAGACTTAACTAAATATAAGAAAATTATTAAATACTTAAGTATTTATACTTATAAGCTTAAAAGTAAATAGAATAAGGTAAAATAGCTTATTAAAGTACTTTATAAAACTAAAAAAACTATTACCCTCTATAAAATAAAGGTTTTCTATATTATTTAAAATCCGGCTATTATTACTAAATATAAGTTTAATTATTTAAGCAACTTCTTATCGACTTAATTTATTTTAAATAAATTTATTTTTATTATCTTTAATATCCTTAAGGTTTATCTTAATAAAATTAAGTAATAAAAATTTAGCTAAATTAATTAAAACTTTATTATAAGTACCTTAAATATCTATAATTAATACCGATTATATATTTATACCCTTATTATAAGTAACTTTATTATTGCTATAAAGTAGTATAATTATATAAAAAACCACTTTAATATCTAAATTAAAAAAGCTGCTACCTTATATTTAATAATTACTTATATAATTATTAAATAATAATTAATTCGTTATTTAATAGCAATAAGTATTAAAGCTTATATTATAAAAAAAGCTTATTATTAAGTCTATATAAGTTATTATTAATAAGTTATAAATACCTTTTATCGATAATAAAATAAAGTTATCTTAATTATTTCCCTATTATAAGTTAATTAATAATGCTAAATATAACTTTATTAATAACTTAAAGCGCCTATTACTATTAAGTAATAATAATAATAAAAAGGAGTAAGCTAATAATAAGGTTAATAATAATAAGAAAAATAATATATTCCAGCTTAATTTTATAAAAAAGAATTATTTTAAAAAGAAAACTAAATATAACTATTATAAAAGCTTTATTATTTCTTAAATAGTATATAACTTTTATTATACTCTTTAATATAAATAATAACTATTATAATATTTACTTTTAATATAATCTTTCTATTATAAGTTAATAGTTAATATCTTATATATTTATTATATAAACTTTATATTATAAGTTAATAGTTATTATTACTAATATTATTAATATAAACTCTTTATTATAAGTCGATAATTATTATTACTTATATTATTATTATCTAATAATATATAAGCTTTTATAAGATATATAGCTTTTATTTTATATTATTTTTATAAATTATATAACCTTACCTTTATAGCTAATTAATTTAAGCTATAGTATTATATAATAATATATATTATATACTTTTAATATTAGTATTTTTTAACGTTTTATATTTTTTATATATTTATCTTATTATTAATTAGCTATATAGTAAAATATAGTAACTATATTATATAAGGTATATAACTATTTATATAAGGTAGATAATTATAATTAAGTTTTTTTTAAAAAAAATATTTCCTTCCGAAAGGAGATATTATTAAAACCTTACCCTATTCCTATTAAGATATAGTAGCTAAATATATTTAGAAAAGCTATAAAGATTTCCTTACTATAAAATAGTAGAGTAACCTATTATATTATAATAGTTCTTTCTCCTTACTTTCTTTATAAGAATTAAAAGAATTTATTTTATCTTCTTTTTAAAAACTATAGCTATACCTAATAAATAGCTTAAGCGACTTATCTCTTTAACTATAATAGCTAATATAATATAGCTAATTTATCTTTTTTAAACTTAACACTTAAGTAGCTTAAATAATTTCTATACCTTACTATTAAAAGCTTATTAGCAATTAAGAATAATAGAAATAGCTAGCGTAATAAAGTATATTAAAAGCTATAAATGTTTTTATTAAGGGTTTTCTTAATAAAGAAATTTAGTAATAATTATTAATAGTAGTTAATAGCTAATTTTAATATTTTTTAAAGGTAGGCCTAAAGTTATTAAAATTAAAAACGCTTTAATTATAACGTAAAGATTATTACTTAAAGGGTATAAGGCGGAACCCTATTAAGTTAACTAGCTTATAGTAATTAATAATAATTAAGGTTTACTTTTTTAACTTTATTATTAGGGATTGCTAAGCAATTACTAATTAGTATTAATCGGGCTAGGGTGCGTATATATAAAAGAAAATAGTAGGTAAAAACAACTCGATTAACTGGATCCTTAGTTATTATTAAAGCTATCGCTAGAAGGGCGATGGCTATAGGCTAGTCTAGGGGAAGCGTTTCGGCCGGATTATCTATCGGGCCGAGCGGGCCTTATCGATAAGGCCCAATTGCAGCCAACTGCTATTATTCCAACATTCACAGTCATTAGATACTCAGAGACGGTATTAGTTCTACTGGAAATAGCTGTTTTCTCAAAAATCCATGAACTCAATCACTAATTGCAGACAGGGCCATTTTCAAGAGAAGAGAAGCATTGAGGCATTGAAACCAGTGCGGCCGCCATAGACAAAGTTCTCTTCATACCACCTGGGTGTTCTTTTCCCCATCACAGTAACCAAACTCATGTTGAGTAGGTACTGATCGCGAACGCGACGATCACCAATGGAATGACCTGCACATGTTCAAGCCGCTTTTGATGAAGCCTCAAGTGGCTTACCTTCGATGATCAAATAAGTTCAGACATTGATGGGTCGAAAACAGGACAAAAGCACAGCCCCTTTCCGCGACCGCTGTGGAGTCGCATGCCACAGCGTCCTGTGAGTGACAGACATGATACTCGATACTTAGTAGCAGACATGTCACAGCCGCATGACCACGGCAGACGCGGTGGGTGTCCCGTTTGATTTATTTCCTGTGATCCAAATGATTCAATTGGCTGCCGGGATGCTCACGGGAGATCGACGAATTAATTTCTTGGATGACATGACGGTGAGCCTCAAAAGCTGACCTCGCATTGCATGGCTACAAATATTTAAGCCAAGACGGGAACATCCTCGAGGGCCTCTTCAACAAGCGGCACAGAGTACCAAACCAAAAGTGGAATAAAGCAAATCTAATAAGACATGTTCCATTGCGCCCATGAAGAGAACTTCCGGGTGTGCCCAACCCACCTAGTATCCAAAAGGCTCCCCCAACATGGCCCTCGGAACGTGACCATCCGCAGCCCAAAGCGAGACACCAAAGACACTGCGCCATACCTGACCGCATCCAAAACAGGAAATCAAAAAGACCAGAAAAGTCAAGACGGTGGTGTCGGCCCAACATGCAAACGCGGAAATGGCCGCAGCCAAGCAGACCAACCAACCCTCCCCGGAGCCCTCCGAGCAGTGACCCGCTGGGACAGTCCACGAGCCGGGCCATTCGGACCGATGAAGACCAGATGGCGGCGTAGAATTAGGCGTAGAGAGTGGGGGAGAGGGCATGTAGGGCAAAGGCAAAAGATGGTTGGGGGGGGGGGGGCAGATCACCACCCAAACTGTTCGCAGTGCAGCTCGACACCGGGCCCGTCTGTGCGGATCAGGCTGGCCGTGGTGTCCCTGACGACGCGCATGAGCCCGTTGGGCCCGCAAGCAGCGACCAGCACGCGCTGGTGCGGCGGCGTGGACTGCACGGCCTCGCGGATCAGCGTCGCCGTGTCGGGCCGCCCGGCCTTGAGCACGTCGCGGTGATCGTCGGCCGCGGTCGAGGAGCCGGCGCTGCTGTACGTCGTGGCCAAGCTGTCATCGCTTGGTGTCCGCTGCTGATGCTGGTGGTGGTGGTGTTCGGTGGACACTTCGACGGCCTTCTCCGGGTCGATGGTGACGCCGCGATTCTTGCTTTTCTTGGTGGTTAACCCCTGCTCGAGAACCTTCTCGTTCATCTCGATATCACCTGTGCGGGTGGTAGGGCTGCCGTCGGAGGCTTCGCCTGAGGATGCCGTGGTGACGCGGTGGAGCTGTCTTATATCGGTGATAAGGACCGAGCCACGGCGTAGTTCGCCATGTGCATACGGGGCTGCTGTGACGTATAGGGAGACGTTGACCTTGGGGGAGTGCTCGTGCGTCCGAAGGGTGTTTAGATGCTGAGAGAACCATGATAGGTTATCTGCATAAAAGGAACATATTAGTCTCTGTTCATCTAACGTTGCTCGGGAAGTAGGGTAAGGGAGCAATTGTCCTGCTGATGATGATATTAGAATGAGCGTGTGAGAGGATTGGCTTACCATGTTTTCTAACAGCCCAGATGAATGTGATGTTCTTCAAAGATTTTGGCCCCATCCTCTCCAGCAAGTTGACGGCCAAGCCGAAGGTGTAGCTAGCACCGCTACCGCCAGCGATCAAGACAACCTTGTCGTATTCCAAGGGGTCAGGAAAGGTGCCATAAGGGCCGTCGACCGAGGCCTTGAGCCTCGAGCCAGGATGATCCACCGCGTACTTGCGTAGGTCGCGGGTGAATCCATCATAGGAGTTGACAACAAACTCCATGGGCTCGCTCGCAACGACAGTGAAGGGGTGTGATTCGAGAAGGCGGATCTTGGGGATCCAGACGAAACAGTGTTTGCCGGGGACCACGCCGTGAGGCTTCTTTGTCAACGTGATCTTGGTGCCGCCGTTTGGCAGCGGCTCGAGAGTGGCCTCGTTGTTCACGGCGCGGTACCACATCCTCGACGCTCGGAGAAGACGGTCGGTGCCCCACATGGCAGCGATGAGCGCGAAGATGATAATCAGTCCATCCTCGAGCGCGGGCTGGTGAAATGCCGCACATATGAGGGCGACGATGAAGAAGGTAATATGTGAGACGTAAAAGACTTCGTACCAGATACGTCGGATGATGACAGCAGAGACGAGCACGCCGAGAAAAGCGAAACCAGCAATGATTCCTGCGATAGAGCTTTGCGTCTGCAGCATTTCAGCTCGATTGTTGACAAGGAAGTAGTGTGTGTACATGGCTGCGTGGAGAATCAAATACACGAAGGATGTGTACCCGGCAATCTGGTGTAGGCCGTTCAGACGCTCGTACGAGTATGCGGAAAGAAATGCCAGTGGGGTGTTCTTGAGGGCCAGAAAGACCACAATGGCAAAATTTGCTGAGAGAACCCTGATAGCAGTGATTTGTCAGTTCTCCTGTAGAATTTAATGAGGCCGGTGATGGATGCTGACCATCCGCATCTGTTGGCGATGCTTGAATATACCAAGGTAACGTTGGTGAAGGTCACGGCAATGTTGATTGCCAGATATGCTGCAACTAGGAGAGCATGACCACTCGACGTGAAGCCAGGAATCTTTCGGACGAGGAGCTTCCTCGCGTTCCTATGGGAAGGTAAATACTAGAGGCTCGTGGTGAAGGACTAGAATGGCCTACCTTGAGATCAACCTGAACGGGTAAGCAACCGAGGAAGGGGATCTGTGCTTGGAGTTTGCTTTGTTGAAAACATATCGGATCCAGTGGAAGACGATGAAAAGGCCCATGAGGGCACATATTCCAGCAGCAAGATATCGAAGCTGTTGCTGGTTTACACGAAGTCTTGCAGCGAACATCGCAGCTGTCATAGAGCTTTTACCAGCCATGATGATGGTCAGGGTCTTGTATATGTTGATTGAGCAGGTTTGTGTGAAGGGGGAAATTGACGAAGACGGAGGAGTGGAAGTAGATGGCAATCTGCTCAGGCAGAGTGTTGATTTAAGACTGGAAAAGATCGAGGCTTCTTTCCTTGATTATGTACTGGTGTGTGTGCCCCGGAAGAAGCCTCAAAGCCTCTCGATGGGGGCCGGGCTGGAAGTCCACTCGACTCGGACCAACAAAATTTATGGTTTGAGAGCGAATAGCGCTGTTGGCTGGACGGTGAGTTAAATTCGTCTCAGATTAATAAAGAACATAAGGGTTTTGCTCTGCGATTTGCTAAAGGGAGATACGTCCAAGACTCAGTTACACTGGAGGAATTGAGCCTTGATAGCACGGAGATCGAGCCCAATATATCGACAGAAGCAACAAGCACATGATGCAGTAGAGATGAGGTTGGGAGCCAATATTTCAAACGCAGCTACGCAGATGAATCCAGCCAAGATGTTGTCGCGCGAGTAACCCACATGGCTGTCAAGGTATTCTCAGATTAGAAGGCACAGTCCGAAGCAGTCTGAGGTCCCTATCACCCGATTTTGGTCCCGGCCGGGCAGCGTTGTCCGTCCCTGTCAACATGTGGCAAGGCTTCCTTCGCAGCTGAAGCCAGTCAGTCTTCGGGACTTCCCAGGATTGGCAGGATCTATAGGAGACCTCCACGTCGAGACGGCCGCTACAAGGTTTGTGGTTGCAACGTCCGATCAGGGACAAGGGAGGCGCCCACCGATGATACGCATGTACCGGTGATAGACCTGCAGAAACATGTTTCTAAGTACCAGCGCTGGCAGGGTCCAATCTAGAAGGTATAAATTGTGTAAGCTTGACAAAGCACACAAAGAGAAAAGTCGTGGACGTGTCTGGACGTCTCTGGGGGGTGACCATCCGGTCTTGGTTGTGTCAAAAGAGGCCATGGACGTAATGATTGGCCGGGACGCAAGGCGTAATATGGGTAAATCTACCCGAAGGACCGCAACCAGGCCCAGCAATATTCGGATGTAGCACATGACCGGTCGACAACTGCAATGATATAGGGCATGTATACAGTGGTGGTGCCCAAGCAATATCTTTCCTGTGCGTCGGGTCGACCACATTGGGTGCCCCCTGAACGGTGTGAATCTGATATGAATTGTTACCCTCCGCTGGTATGCCACTTGACTGACACATTGCACCCGCCGCAAATGCAAGGCAGCAGCTGATCGGCGGCTTCGCCGCCTGCAGAATGATGCGGACAGATTCTGGGAGATGTGAGTGTAAGGCAGAGCAATATAACGAGATGCAGCGGAGTGCCGCTGTGCGGCAGCCCATGTCGGTTCCAGACTGGAGGCGCAGTGTGTGGGCCATGCAGACAGGCGACACTGTCGCATAGCAAATTGCATGGGGTACTACGACGATCAGATCACGATTCAAATGTGGATCGAGATTGTAGTTTGACGCCTGTGGTGGAAACTCCCTGCAGGATCGCTGGACGACACGCTGCAGACACTGAGGCGTAAGCAGAAGGCACCGCGAAGAAGAGACACAGCTCGCACCGGGAAAGCTGTCCGCTGCGTGCTTCGGCCTCAGGTTGCATCGCCAAGGACGAGAGAAGAGTTGATCACCACGAGGCTCAAGGTGGGGGACATCCGCCCTGCAGCGTCGAATATGTTGACGTGGAGATAGCTTAGCGTGAAGGGATTCCCGAGCGGGAATGACGTGCCCATCCGGGGGCAGCAAGAGTTGCAACCCATGGCAAGGTGGCAGGGCACAGGAGAAGGAATGTAACAGTAGGTTGGTGATATCCCGTAACCATAAAATTCTGTTGAATCTCGCTGAACCGGACTTCGGGCTCTTGGCGAGGTGGTTACTCGCGGTCGGCCTGGCTGCTCTCACGGCCAGGCACGCTCGAGGTTCGTCAGATCACCCAGGGGCGAAGCACGCTAAGCTTCCGATAGGGCTTGGGGCACGCGCAGGATCTGGGGAATTCCGTTTTCCGCGTAAACCTAGGTAACACAGGCCAGGCAGGGTCTCGAAACAATGGTGCTGAACACCTTAGCCCCCCTGCAGCGCGGTGAAAAAGTCATCCACCAAGGGGAGGAGTCGCCCCGCGACAGAGAATGAAGGAAGAAAGTCAACCAGGCGGGATGCTGCAGATGGGGCCTGCAACACATCGTCAGCGCAGTTGGTGTCGTTACAGGACCAGCATCGCTCGCCTGGGCATTCGAATCAGCGTTTCGGAAGGCTGACTCACATGCCAGTAGAGCTGGCCACGATCTGGAAGGCCTTTTGCCTCCCAGCTAGGAAGCTGTCTGACACGCTCTGGCCAGCCATCTGGAGGTCTGGTTTCTGGGCATCCCAGCTTGGCCGGATGGGATGAACGGTGCGTGGGCGCGTGGGGCCGGCGACGCTGACAAACGCGCAGAGGGAGTAGTGGAGGTGGAGGGGCGGGTAGAGACACGATGCAGCCCTCGTTCGGCGGGCAGGCTTGCCGTCGTGATAAGGTTGATTATGGATGACAGCATGTGAGAGCTTGGAAGTGTCTGGAGGGCTTGGGGGGCTTGGGGGGCTTGGGGGGCTTGGACGAGTAAGGGCCAGGCCTCGGGAGGAAAGAATCAGGCAGGTTGCATTACTGGTGGAGACACCCCAATGTCTGTATCGACGAAATGATACCATGTGTGTGTTGCCCGGCTCGCCCGGCTCGCCTGGCAAATGTTATTGCGTCGTATCAGCGCTGCAGCACAGGGGAAAGGGGAAGGAGGCAGGGCCCCCAGCCCAGTAGGATCCAAATCGTGCATGCAGTCCATGCTTTTTGGGCGCGTCATTGAGAAGATATATCGCCATCTCGCCATCTCGCGCCACGATACTGATTCAGCATTGAACATGTCGCAATGCAGAAGAGACATGTGCACACAAGACACAGTCGTGCAGAGAAGAGAGGGTTCAAAGTGGAGGAGGGCAGATGAATGCACAGGCAAAACACCACCAGGGAAAGGCGACAGAAACAAAACCCCCACCTGTCCCGGCCAGATCGATTTCTTGGCAGGGTCAAGGGCCAGGAGCACGGGCGGCGGGGCGCCCACGCCCACGGGTCTAGAGCTAGCCTGGAGCGTGGCAGGGGTTGCGCCTGTCACCCCACGAGCTTGTTCAGACGTCCCGGGCCGTTCTCCACCGCTGTGATGTGCGCGGCACTCAACTGGCGCTACTCCATCGTCTCTAGACCATCGAGTACCACCACGCAGCTCAACTTCATGGTCCACGAATTACTCGGACTGGTGGCTGCTCTTATCATCCTACTACTTGCCGTGTCTGGAGACCAGGATCGATGGGCAGGGGGATACGAAGTCAAGCCTCAACACGATGATTCCTGCCTCACTCCGGCACTTTGGATCGGCTTCATAAGGGCGCCCGTGTCAGCCTCCTCCATGAAGACATACACGGGCTTGAAAAATGTTCAAATAATGCCTCAGCACCAATTGTATCTTCTATTGGCCCAGTAAAGGTCTCGTGGACCCTTTGTGTCGTGGTGTTGCCGCCACTCGCTGCATATTAGTGAACTGCTATCAATTACTCGGTGCTGAGATTATCTCAATATTTTGACCACCATCTAAAATCATGAGCATAGCCAGAGAAGCGATTCCAACGCCCACTTGGTTCTCTTCTGGAATCGTGCCCGGCCAGGCCCACCCAACAAGCCTCCGGACACGGGAACTAAACAGCCCGCTGACCCAAGTTAGTAAAGTCAACTCAGCCAGCCACTCCACCAGGCCCCACTGCTCTTTCCTACCTAGGTACCTAGATAGATAACAAGGCTTCTTTATTGCCACATTCCTAATGAGACAGAACACGCGCGCGCGCCTCGACCGCCTGGGCTCTAAACATACTTAAGTATTGTACTCCCACCAATGACCTCGAGTCGTCGAAATCTTTGTGTGCAGCCATGAAAATCGCTGGGTCTGTACACCTTCCTCATTGAACCGACGAGAAAACATGAAGTCTATCTCAGACTATAATCTCACCGATCAGGGAGAGACAGTTCGCACGTGGCTACTGCTTTGCGTCCGAACATAGAAACACAGGCTGATCGCCTGCCATGGATAGATGTGAGATGTACTAGTAGCCCGTGTTTTTTCAGACTTTTCCAATGTCGGCCCGAATACAAGCCACCCCCCTATTTGGGGCGGCTGAGGCTCAAACGTCACTCAGCTTACAATCTGGTCGCACAGGATGGATTTAGTTGAACGATAAATACGAAGATGAGTACGTGTCCACCACGAAGAGGTGGCCACGCTACGCCCCTCCTGGGGGCATTGCCAAATACCTATCTAGGTAGGTAGACGGGCCATATATCTTCAATTGTTCTGTCTGGGCTTGCCAAGTGATCCTGCGGCAACAGTGTCACCACAGACACTCGATCTTCGTAGCTATTTCCGATGCTGCTCGTTCCCTGAGTCTGTATTAAAGTAATGAATAAAGACTTTTCTCGCAACCAAAAGAAGCCAAATATTTGCAACGATCTCATGTGTACCAGCCGTTATAAGCAGGAGGCAGCCCCAATTATATCTGTGGATAATTCGAGGTTTAGCTATGCACATCTGTATGACTTCTGACAGCTGGAAATATTGAAGGCTTACGTATGAGGCATATATATCATGAATGTCTGAGAGACCAATGTTCGCCGCGTCATGGGCGGTCTATTCCGGCGTAAGCAAACTGATCCACTCTAGGCTTTGGCTCGAGCTCGACTATGTACTCTTACCTCATGCTTCAGTAGGTCTGCCGCCCGTGCAACGCCCTCGTCTGAATGCTGATTTGCGAAAATAGAATGGCCGCCCGAGACCAACTGCTCGGACCCCGAGGGCCAAGAGCTTGAGGACGTCTGTTCCGTAGCGGACACCGCCCTCCGCCAGGACTTCTATCTGATCGAAGAGCTCTGGGCTTCCTTGGCGATCTCGAGAGGCGACGGCGGGGTGTCTACTCCGCGACCACCGTGCTGCCGTTTCAAGTCAGCGAGGCCATCATGGGCTCAGAGAGCCCTCCCCCCCCCGAGCAATCGACCTGAAATGAAGGTATTGAATGCAGTGAGAAACGAAGAACGCACGTTCGATAGAATTATATCTGGAACATCATGCGCCACAGCCTCCCTAACATCCTCAACGGTCTGAATGCCCTTCAGTATGATTGGGAGATCAGTCATGTTTCCCCCAGCGCCAGGCACAGATGCGAGCTGTGATCACGGGCGAGTCGACCTTCAGCGCAATGGCCGACAAGCCAGCCGCCTTGGCGCGGTCGAAAACTGCCTGCACCACGGTGGGTTTGTTCCTCATGTACCACTGCTGGAACATGACCTGTCCTTCGGCCCTGTTCGTGTCGACCGCCTCCCAGTTGGTACTGGCCGCGCCGATGTACAATATTCCCGCGCGGGCGGCGCCACGCAGCAGGCCCAGCTCAGCGTCCGAGTGTGTTAGCTGCGCGCGCCCGCACGCGGTGATGTAGAAGGGCGCCGAGAAGTCGTGGCCCAGTATGCTCGTGCCGAGGGTCTCGTTGGGGCTCCTGACGCCTCTCACGCTACTGTATTACCCGCTAGCGAATCAGCCAGTGTATCATCATGTGGTGAGTGCGTATTACCGTTCAAATGTTTGCAAACGCATTCTAGAATCAACTTATTATGGAAACAGCGCGCTCTCACACGGGGTCGCATTTTTCACGCGCCCACATGCCTCAAGACTGTTCCGATACGACCACTCGCCCCCAGACCCGGAGATAAAGAACTGGTACGTCGTCAGGTTTATTACACGTCGAGCGGCCCACTGGAAATCGTTGAGACCCCATATGTCGTCCAGTGCCGGCAATTCGCCGTCTGCGAGATTGGACCAGAAGAGATCCGCACCTGAATCAGGATTCAGGAAAGTCGAGAAAAGGCCGGAAGGCGGTCGTGACAGCCGCCAATGAGGCTGTGAGACGAGTAGAGCAATGCAGATCGAGTTTTCGCAGCAAGAATCAAATGCACCACACGCAACGTTCAACAAGAAACTTAAGCAAAGCGCTGCGCGGAAATGACTCTGGACTGTTTCTAGGTATGGCCGAGCATGCGGAGGTGTGCAAGCTTCCAAGGTTCTTTGCGGGGTAGGGTCCTTCAATATTGTTTTCTGAGGCAAATCTACCACTGCATATTATGTGGGGCTCGTGCTATCGTGCCTTGCATGTAGTGGTGGAGTTATATCTGAGGGCATTGTCTTCGATTCGGGCGTTGATGAACTCTGTGCTACTTGCAAGATTCATCAAATCTTGCCTCCCCCTTACCAAACAGCTAATCTTGCCAATCGCAAGATCCCTTAATCTACCCCAATATTCTCTGCCAAGTGGCGGTATCGAGCGATCAGAATCTTTGATTCCACAGGCCCATCTACAAGAGCTTCGTATGTATCAATCCTGTACATAGTTCAGGCATTTGATTGGAGTAGGACTCGGTTGTCTTGGCTTTGCCGATATGATCCGTGTGAAGCGCTACCTAGGGCTATTATATATTGAGTTGGGATAGCGGTTTTTAGGTTTTTGTTTGTGGTAGACACAATTCAATGTTGAAAGGCAGTCACAGAAAACGCATGGTTATTTTTAAATCGTATAGAGTTTGAAGAAATACTAGCTTGAGAGCAGGAGGCTGTGTCACTACAGCCATCTCTATGATCGGAGAGGCACCTTCCGAGCTTACAAATGCCAGTCCTTTTTTTTTCCTTCTTGTTTTTTTCGGTGAGAAAATTCAATGCTTATTGAACTTTTACAAACAGCTCAGTTCTATTTTGTAGTGTTTTCGCGGACTGTCGATGGGAACTTCTTCAGGAGGAACAGAGAAGAGAAGTATACAATTTCTAATAAATCTGTCACGGCACCCACTCTCGAGAGTGGGTACCGTGACAAAATCCATGACAGGCTTCCACTCAAAATCCTAGGCGATATGCGCCCTCTTCCACAAGTCCTTTGCGCATGGCATGCGCAAGGATTGGTAGAAAAAGCCAAAAACGCCCAACACCTTGCTAACACGGAATTGATCGAGTAAGATCTCAATTGCCCAACCTATCGAACCATGAAAGCTAAATGATGGTTTGTCCGGGCATAATTCAAAGGAACTCGTAGACCGCCAAGCACAACTCAATGTTCAGAGCTTCTGATCCATGTAACCGCCATGATGGCCATCAGGCAGACGTCCAATTCGAGAGCCACGCCGGCTTCACCAGCCGTTCTCTTCCACTGCAACTGCCCAGTCTCTTTTGGACTCCAAAAGACAGTCCTGGGGCTGGTCCTCATGTTCGGCCAGGAATTCATTCATGGCTGTACTGGTATCCTTGAAGGCGTCGAAAAGCCGTCTGTGCTCGTCGCTAGGCCAACCTCCTCTCCCATCTGCGTAATTCGATGTGGCGAGGATAGCCTCATACAGCGGGCTGTTCTTGTCCAGAAGATACTCGTACTCAGCTAGGAGGAACCGGGCACTCCCGGGCCTGTGCCCGTCCCTGGGGCTGGATGGGCCGCCCATGGACACATCGAGCTCCCTCTGGAGTGATCCTCGGAATTTCTCCTGTTCGTTCTCAGCCTCGTTGCTCCCGGAGGGCACACCTTCACCCGTTCCTCTGCTGTCATGTGCCTTTTGACCTTCCTCCAGAGCAGCTTCCAGGCTTTGTACGTTGTCCAGGCTCTCCTGAAGCTTCGCCTGGAATTCCTGGATCTTCTTGTCCTTGTCTTCAGACTTCATTTCGTATTTTTCCTTTTCGGCGTCTCTGTCCCGTTCTACCCTCCTAATGGCGCGTTCAAACCCAGCCCTCTCGGTTTTCATCTCGTCCTCATATCTTTGTTGCTCGGCCGCTGCCTCAGCCTCAAGTACCCTCACTCGCTCCTCAGCGGCGAGCCGTTTCCTCATTTCTTCCTCGAATCCCTCTACAGTGCGACCTGGAGTCACTTCGTCTGAGCTCTGGGCTTCTACAGTCTCTTTGTTTTGAGGATGTTGCTGTCTTGGATCGGTGTCACGTGGCTGGTCAGGTCCTCCTATCTCAGGGTGCTGAACTCCCGGATCTTCTTGCGGTGACATATTGAACTGAGATAAGGGGCTTGTTATACTTTTTTGGCTGTTCTCTGGGCTTGTTTCCCAATCGGACCTGTCCAAGTCTGCGCCATCCAGCTCATCGGCCAAGTTGTTATACGAGCGGCGGCGCGCAACTGGGCTATCCTGAGGCTGACCGAGTAATGACTGGTCCGTAGCAGTCGGAGACTGGAAGTTTTCAATGGGTGTAGGATCGTCGGAAGCCCCATCGTAAGTAAGCACTCGAGCCTCGCCGGCTCGAGAGGTATCTTGATCCTGGGAACCTGTCTGTTCATGGGACACTTCGGCGCCTTGAGATGATCGTCCCATGTCAAGATTCATCTTATCAGCGTCAAATTCTTCCTTCGGGGAACTGGAAGCCTCAACATCAGTTGTAGAAGAGGGCGGAGGCGAAGAATTTCTGGCGGCTGAGTCCGTTGACGCTGATCTGGAGGCAGATTCTGGATTCTTGGCTGAAGGTTTTTGCGACCGATTCCTCTTATTCTTTGCCATTTTTATTTCGGTAGGTATGTTGTATCACAATGAGATGGTGATCAAAATGAAGCAGCTGCAGCAAGGGGGCAGAGGGGTTATTTGACGCAGCTCCTGATGAGAACAGTCACGTTTCCGCATGCAAACATGGTCTCACATTAGATAATGAGTTGTCTTTATGAACAAAGAGGATGTAACGGGATGGTATATGGGACTTTTGCCGGGAAAGAATCCAGATGTTGACCTAATGCGGCGAAGTGGTCCAACAAAGCCGCGGAGCTGAGATTGTTCCCCCCCGCCGCGAATTCCAAGGAAAACGCAAGAAACAACACATGCTCGGAACACACACATTCATCTTTTGAAGAAGTGTACATCATTTTGAAAAACAATTCTATGAATACGATCGAGTGAATGCAGCGAATTTACTGGTTTCTGTCGGTGTTGATTGATGACATCAAAATATATCGCGAGAATTGCTGTAAAGCAGGATGGAAGAAAATTAAATCAATGAAACTACTCTTATATATGAGATATTAACTGATTGTTCAAATAGAAATGGCCTTGCCTAGTCATGAAACTTGGGTTTGCGCCGCAACTTGGGCGCATCTGTCAAAACAGTGGCCAGCCTTCCTTGGAGATCCCTGATCTGACGACCCTCAATGGCGATCTTCGGAAGAACTTCCTGCATGTGAATGTCACAGATGGGGACTGTTTCGGCTTGAGGTCCCTTGGAGTCTGCCGCGTTAGAAATCTGCCTCTGACTGAATGAAGAAGGATGTGGCTCATGTAATAGCCGAATGACTTCGTTGACTGGAACACCACCCACCGATACCAGCCGCGCACCAACTATATCCGAATCGGGAAGGGGTTCAAGCTCGAGCTCCATATCTTCAACCATGGCTGCAGCAATGATACGCGCTTCCATGGCTTCGCGTTTGCGACCTACCATTTCTAAGATATCTATAGTGGCTACCTGCACCTTCTGTTGAAGATCGGGGCGGTCGGCCTTGCGTGCGAGGCTCAATGCCGCTTTCGCGTGTGACAGGCATCGCGTCAAGGTGGAGGGACAACTCTGTTCTCTGGCTGCTTTAGCCGCTGAGTAGGCGAATGTTAAGTGGAACATGACTTGAGACTCGATGCGGCCGCTTGAGAAGCCAGCCGCCGAAAAGCCAGGCTCCTCCTGCTGCTTGGTCCCAGTCATCGTAAATTGACAAGTAATTGTAGACTTTGTTGATCTAGAAGTGATAGCCTTGGGTCCTGAAAATACAGTGACAGCAGGATGGGAAAGAGAAAAATCAAGCCTGGGTCACACCCACAATTAAGTACAGGAAAATGTGATCAATGCCCAGAATTGATGGCTTGTCTTCCCGGTGAAAGGAACTTCGCTCCCATTTTGCATTGGCATTGTTCACACACACAGCAAGCCGCGCCAAGAATAATGGTCAAATAAAGAAACATTACAAAGTCATTGAAGTACTTTGATCTCCTTAGCATGCATTGGCGAAAGAATGCGTACGTAATTCTATGGGGGACTTTAGAACCTCGAGAATAGGACTTTTCGAAAAGAACGGTGAAATTTCCTTGAGTGATGTCCAAACAAGGCTCAGAATCAAATGTCAATGGTTTCAAGGTTCAAACAGATTGCTGTCCCCGCAGACATGAGTTACGACCAGCTGACATGTTGAGTCCTCTCACTCCCAAGATATCTCTAGAACTGCGCCTGGGCGAGCATTTGGAAGTTACAGAAGTAATATAATGAATGGAAGATCTGAGGAAGAGATATTTGTGGAAAGCGCGACAAATAGCGTACAAGGCAGAGAGACCAACACTGGCAGAGCATTTCCACTTTTGCGACACAGCATGATTATCAAGAACGTTCTGTTGTAAGCATGAGATCCTTTCCAGTAAGGCAATTTGTGCAGTTTCTTTCTCACAATGGTACGGTTCAGTGTTCAAATGTACATTCAGACCTAGCTTGGCCAACGTGGGCCCGGTCAGCAGGGCTACTACAGGGATATATCTGAGCAAATGGAGGGAGATGGGTTTTTTTGAGATGAGTTGAAATACATGTCTGCGTAATTATCCATATTTCACCGGATCTGTCGAGCAAAGAGGATGTATGCGGCTGCGCCTATCAAGTCGAATCTGCCCAGTTCCATAGTTTTTACAATATGTTTGGAGTCACTTTGGTAGTATAATGTCGAATGAATTGGAAGAAAAACTTTAAGCGTCGCTCTAGATCTAGGTTCACCCTTGCGAGCATATTATCTCGGTAGCTTGTATTTTCGTTGCAGACTGAAGCATGTGTTAACGTCCCCTCACCAGATTTGGACCAGCCGTTTTTAGTGCAGTTGCACTATAAAACACGCATTCTTTAACTCCCTATTATTAATTCTAATAAATTTTTAAAAATAACTAGACCTCTTTCCTAGATATAAAACTAATTATATAATAATATAAAGATATTAAATTAAATATAATAAACGTAAATTAATTATAAATATTAATAAGATTTATATAAATATTAATAAGTTTAAAAATTATTTAAAATAAGTTATATTTATTATTTAAATTAATTAAAATTTATTTACTTTAAAAATATAAATAATATAATATTTAAATTTCTTAACTATTAACTATTTTATTTTTAAGTTTCTTTATTAAACTATAATAATAATAAGTATTTAAAAAGAATAAAATATTAATTATTTTATTTATTTAAATTCCTTTATTAAGCTAAAATAATAATAAATATTTAAAAAGGATAAGGTATAATATATCTTTTAAGATTAATATAATAAGTTTTACTATATAAAACTTTTTATAATAATTTATTAATCTACTTTTATAAGCTTATTTATAATTAAAAGCCGCTATTTTACGCTAATAGCTATAGCGTTAAGCTGCGCTTAATCTTTAATATTATTTATACTAATACTTTTAATAAGCTATTAGCCTATTAAAGTTAAAGCTATTACAAGCTATAAGCTAATCTAATACCGTTAAACATTATATAAAAGTGTTATAATTATATAACTTAAGCCTTTAAATATAAGTTACTCGAAATAAACGATATTAAAAAGCCGCTATTATCTTAATTATTTTATAAGATATATATAAGTTTTAGCTTTACTTAAATATATATTTATTATAACTTTATTTTATAAAACTATTTAAAAGTAATTATTTAGCTTATTATATTATTAAAACCGAGATAACTATTAATTAAAATTTAAGCTTAAATTAATATATATATAAAATAAGGCTATTATATTTTATTATTTAAATATATAGATTTAATAGCTTTATAGCTATAAAAATAAACTTTATTTATAATAAGTAAATCTTTATTTAAAAAAAAAGGTTTTTTATTAAAGTAAAAAAGTATTATTATTAGTTAAAAATATATAAGGTTTATTTAAAAGAAATAGAAAAGTTTATTACTTATAAAGTAAGAATTTATAATAAGTTAAAAAAAAAAAAAAGATTAATTATTTAATATACTTTTTTAAAAAAGTTTACCTTTTATTTAAATAAATTAAAGAAATAAAGCTTAATTATAGAAATATAATATAGTTAAATAAAATTTAATTTTAAAAAAATAATTATAAGTCTTTTAACCTTATATTTAAAAAAGAAAGAATAAAGTATAATATATCTTTTAAAATTAATATAATAAGTTTTATTATATAAAACTTTTTATAATAACTTATTAATCTTTTATTAGCTTATTTATAATTAAAAGCCGCTATTTTATATTAATAGCTATAATATTAAGCTGCGCTTATTTATATTAATGCTATTAATAAGCTATTAGCTTATTAAAGTTAAAGCTATTATAGGCTATAAGTAATTTAATTTAATATTATTAAGTATTATTAATATATAAAAGTGTTATTACTATATAATTAAAGTAAGTTACTTAAAATAAACGATATTAAAAAGCCGTTATTACTTTAAAAGTTCTAGCTTTACTTTATAATATATATTTATCTAGTAAAACTAAGCGATTATTATAACTTTATTTTATAAGACCACTTAAAAGTAATTATTTAGCTTACTATATTTTATTATCTAAATATATAGATTTAATAGCTTTATTATAAATAGCTATAAAAATAAATTTTAATTATAATAAGTAAATCTTTACTTAAATAAAAAGTTTTCTTATTAAAGTAAAAAAGTGTAAAAATAAAAATCTTTTCTTATTTAAAAAAATAAATATATTTATTATTATTTTAAAGATATATAAAATTTATTTTAAAGTAATAAAGAAATTTATTATTTATAAAGTAATAATAAATAATAAGTTAAAAAAAGAATAAAAGGTTATAAATTTAATATACTTTTTTAAAAAGGTTTAATTTTTATTTAAATAAATTAAAAAGATAAAGTTTAATTATAAAAACGTAATATAATTAAATAAAGTTTAATTTAAAAAAATATAATTATAAGTCTCTTAACTTTATATTTAAAAAGAATTATTTAAATATATAAATTTAATAGCTTTAACGTGGTTAATTAGTGAGTGGCGGATATTAATAAGTAGCGGATTTTTATAACTTTTATTAACTTTAAGCTTAACTTTTATTTACTTTTAAAAAAATAATTTTTTTTTTAAGATTTTTCCTAATAGAAATAAAACTTATTTAAAGTTTTATAAGTTCTTATTATAATTTAAAGCTAAAGGTAAGGTTATATATAAGGGTTAAAGTTATTAACTTTAAGTAAGCTTTATATATTTATATATAAATCTTAAAAATTATTAATCTATATATTTTACTTATTAATAATTTAAAATAAATATAAATTTTTATATATATAATTTAATATATAATAAAATTAAGTTTTAAGTTATAACTTTATATTTTAATTTTCTATTAAGTTATAAAGGTTTTAAAATAATATTAATAAATAATTAAAATTTATTAGCTTACTTTAATAATTAAGGTAAATACCTTTTATATAGTTTACCTTATAAAAAGGTATAAAGTCCGCTACTTAATAATATTTACTACTTACTAGTTAACCACATTATTATAAATAATTATAAAAATAAACTTTAATTATTAATTATTTTATTTATTTAAATTTCTCGATTAAGCTAAAATAATAATAAATATTTAAAAAGAATAAAATATAATATATCTTTTAAGATTAATATAATAAGCTTTATTATATAAAACTTTTTATAATAACTTATTAATTTTTTATAAGCTTATTTATAATTAAAAGCCGCTATTTTATATTAATAACTATAGCTTTAAGCCGCGCCTATTTATATTAATACTTTTAATAAGTTATTAGCTTATTAAGGTTAAAGTTATTATAAGCTATAAGTTAATTTAACGCTATTAAGCATTATTAATATTAATATATAAAACTATTATTATTATATAACTTAAGCTTTTATATTATTTAAAATAAGCGATATTAAAAAGCCGTTATTACTTTAATTAAAGTTTTAGCTTTACTTTATAAATATATACTTATTTATTATAACTTTATTTTATAAGATTATTTAAATATAATTATTTAACTAAAACCGAAATAACTATTAATTAAGCTTAAACTAATATTATTATATATTTAAAACCTTTAAATTAATTAAATAAGGCCACTATATTTTATTATTTAAATATATAGATTACTAAGCCTTTATTAAATAGTTTATTAAGCTTTACTTTTTAATATAATTAATAATTATAAGTTTAAATCTTTAAAATATACTTTAAAACGTAATTTTATAAGGGATTAAGTGCTATTCTCGCTATATAAAAGATTAAGCTTTAATATTTCTTATTACTTTATAATTTTATATAATTAATAATGCTTATATTTAATTATTTATTAAGGAAAAACTAGCTAAATTAAAAGCTAAAAAAAACTTAATAAAAAAGCTAAAACTAGCTTTTTTAATACGCTTAATTATTTATAGGAAATCCGTTATATTAATAAGTATAATATATTATTAATTAAAAGCTATTAGGCTTTAAAGGGGGTATAACTTCCCTTTTATAAAAAAAAGTATTAATAAATATTAAACTTATAGCCTTTACGCTTATTATTATATAAGGCCACTTAGCGCTTTACTAGTGCGCTATAATATTATTATTTAAATATATAAATTTAATAGCTTATAAATAACTATAAAAATAAACTTTATTTATAATAAATAAATTTTTATTTAAATAAAAAGTTTTTTTATTAAAGTAAAGAAATATAAAGATAAAAACTTTTTTTTATTTAAATAAATTAATATATTTATTATTATTTTAAAAATATATAAAGTTTATTTTTTTTAAAAAAATAGAAAAGTTTATTACTTATAAAGTAAAAATAAATAATAAGTTAAATAGAAAAAGAAAGGTTAATTATTTAATATATTTTTTTTAAAAAGGTTTACTTTTTATTTAAATAAATTAGAAAGATAAAGCTTAATTATAGAAATATAATATAGTTAAATAAAATTTAATTTAAAAAAATATAATTATAAGTCTTTTAACCTTATATTTAAAAGAGTAAACTTTAATTATTTTTTTTAAATATAAGGTTAAAAGATTTATAATTATATATATTTTTTAAATTAAATTTTATTTAATTATATTATATTTTTATAATTAAGCTTTATTTTTTTAATTCTTTTTAAAAAAGTAAACCTTTTTAAAATAATATATTAAATAATTAACCTTTTTTTCCTTTTAACTTATTATTAATTCTTACTTTATAAATAATAAACTTTTTTATTTCTTTAAAATAAATTATATATATTTTTAAGGTAATAATAAATATTTTAATTAATATTATAAGAAAAGCTAAATATTAAAAGAAATTAACTTTTAATAAAGATAATAAGTTATTCCGAATTATATAAAGCTTAATTACTTTTTATATAAGGTAATATTTATTATTATTATTTAAAGAAATATAAATTCTATTAATTCTTATTATATTTTAAAGCTTAATTCTTTTTAAAACTTTAAATAAAGGAAAATAAATTAATAAATTATTAATTAATTCTTTTATTATTAATTTCTATATAAAGTTTTCTTTTTAAAATATTATCTTTAATTTTTAAGTTTATTACTAATTAGCGATAATAAATATATTAATATTTTAGCTATTAAATTTCTTTTTAAAGTAAATAAGAAAAGTATTATTAATTACCTTATTTAATTAAAGTAAATTAGCTTTATAAGTAAAGTATATAATAATTTTTTTAAATAATATTTTTTATAAGTTTATAGTTATATTAAAAAAAATAAGGTTTATAGGCCCCTTTTAAATATAAGGTTAAAAGACTTATAATTATATTTTTTTATATTAAATTTTATTTAACTATATTATATTTCTGTAATTAAGGTTTATCTCTTTAATCTATTTAAATAAAAGGTAAATCTTTTTAAAGAAATATATTAAATAAATAACTTTTCTTTTTCTATTTAGCTTATTATTTATCTTTACTTTATAAGCGATAAATTTATTTATTTCTTTAAAATAAACCTTATATATCTTTAAAGTAATAATAAATATATCGATTTATTTAAATAGAGAAAGGTTTTTATCTTTATACTTTTTTACTTTAATAAGAAAACCTTTTACTTAAATAAAGACTTACTTATTATAAATAAAGTTTATTTCTATAGCTATAAAGCTATTAAATCTATATATTTAAATATTATATTTAATAATAAAATATAGTAGCCTTACTTAATTAAGTTTTAAGCGTATATAAGTGCTAGTTTAAGCTTAACTAATAATTATTTTAATTTTAATAGGCTAAATAATTACTTTTAAATAGTTTTACGTAAAAAGTTATATCGCTTAATTTTACTAAATAAGTATATATTTAAGTAGAGCTAAAACCTTAATTAAAGTAATAGTAACTTTTTAATATCGCTTATTTTAAATAATTTATATTTAAAGGCTTAAGTTATATAGCGATAGCATTTTTATATAATACTTAATAGCGTTAAATTAAGTTAATTATAGCTTATAATAACTTTAACTTTAATACTTATTAAAAGTATTAATATAAATAGACGCAGCTTAATATTATAGCTATTAATATAAAATAATAGCTTTTAATTATAAATAGGCTTATAAAAGATTAATAAATTATTATAAAACGTTTTATATAATAAAACTTATTATATTAATTTTAAAAAATATATTATACTTTATTCTTTTCGAATACTTATTATTATTTTAACTTAATAAAGAAACTTAAATAAATAAAATAATTAATAAAGTTTATAGCTTTTTAACTAATATAGCTAATATAAATAAATAATAAATAGTAAATATTAATAAATAATATATTTTAATAACTTTAATATTTATTTAAAATAAAGAAATTAATTAAAATTAATATTAATTA